>JANSTT010023535.1:0-13404 GCA_026745375.1 Platyura marginata | reverse complement strand
TATATATATATATATATTCATGCTGAATATCAACTGACATACCATTTCAATGAATTTTGATATCTCACAGAAATTTAATTGTGAACATTCGAAAAAGGAGGGGCGGAGGGAAATTGATTGAAATGGACAAAGTATGATTCAGTTTTAATTAGACCGGAATTACCCTTCGTTTAATTATCTACATATTGACCAGATCTTGCCCCCGATCTTTTTTCATTTTTGAACGTAGGTAGTTTCAGTTGAAGGTGGTAAATACAAATTAAGAAGAATTGTCCGTTAATGACTTATTGTGCTGCAATTTAGGAACTCAACAGGAAAAGAAACTAGAATTTTTCCGATATATTTACTAGTACGAACATGTACAAACAAAAAAAAAGATTTCCTAATTTATATAAAAATTAAAATTTCAAATTTATCTTAAATAAATTACAAAAATTAAGTCAAACTATACAAAACAACATTTTAAATTAATTTTATTACAAAAAATGTTAATTCTACAAATGATTTTATTCAAAATCAATGCTATTTGTTTAACAAAATATTCCATTGAATTATGCCAAATCAAAAACAACGATTTTTTTTTTTATAAATAATTTAAATATAACAAGAAAATGTATTCCAATTTTCTTAAACTAAAATCCAATAAATTGCGACATTTCTATATATTATTTGACTTAAAAGTCTTAAAAACAAAAACAAAATTTTGTTTAAAGATATTGCTGGTTGCTGAAAGTTCATCAATAAACAATACATACATATCAAGAGTTCGAACGATAGTTTGTATAATAAGGTATATGCCAATCCATCTAATAAACTCTCTGGGCAAAACTACCAATGTTAAATAACTAAATAAAATACATAAACATTTATATGATTTACATAAACCGCGCCATCATTATTTTGAGTCGATCGACATAAATTGATTTTGCATTGATTAGTATAATTCTTTCCATCCATGATCGGCTGGGTATTTCAGTTTAAAATATTAAAAAGATAAATTAAATATAAGTAGAAAGTCGATTTGCGAAGACATCAATTGAATTTGATTTGCATATATGTATGGCATCAACATTTTAATAAACATTTTAACTGCAACGCAAGACCCACATGGACGTTAACTTTAAAGCTTTACCAGTAAATTTATGTTAAAATCAAATTATAACAAGTAAACTGTACATAACTCATCAGAAACTACCAGTTTTAGTTATATTTACTGAGATTTTATTAGATATTACGAGTATGTATGTATGTATGCGAGTTTTCTAGCTATTTTATGATTTTAATTTCCACTGAATCTTTAATCGTGTTGTTTTTTTCATTTCATCATCATCATCATATAATTTATAAGAAATTACCTACCTACATATACGATTATAAACATTTACTTATGCATACTTAGTTATTGATACCTAATAAATAATTTTGAGAAGTACCTAATAATGTCCCAAAAATATGTGACATTGGGACTTTTTAAAACAAACAATTAATCCTTTTAAGGAAAGCCTAACAAAAAAAAGAAACTTTAAAATTTGGCTTTGCGAACAACATCAACAACAAAATCGTTGTAATTGTCTTGAACTTTTTTCGATAGACAGTGCTTTATTTTAGGCGTGTTATATACAATTTTATATAAATACATACAAAACTTTTCTCACACACTCAAAAATTTCACTGAATGTTTTCCCATTAGGAATAGTTAGTATACAAACTTTTACACAAGGCATCTCGGAATCTTTAACCTGGCCTTGATTCTAACTTCTAACTTGTTTTTGTTCACAGTTGGATTATATCAATACAAAGAAATTAAATATTTAATACTAAGTTAAAAAATAGTAAATTGTGATCTTTCGGTACATTAAAAAAAGTTTAAATTATACTGAAATTTTTTTTTGCATATCATTTTTATCCTCTACCTTTTCATATTAAACTGGGTATTGAACTATTGATTGAACTAGGATTAATGATTTACGGGAGAAAAAAAAACATTGTTTCATTAGAAATAATTTTTATTTATTAATACCTACGCCACTATGAGGATGTTTTTTATTTTTAAAAAATATTTTTGTTATAACTACGCTACCTCCATAAAACCAATAACAAAAAAAAATAAATTCAAAATAAAGCATAATTCTAATTTAGAACAGTTCTTTTGTTGTATTTTTCGCTCATTGTTTGCTTTAATTAATGGCTGGACCAAAAAAAAAAAAAAAATTAAAAAAAAAAAGAAAAAGTTTGCAACAGAAATACACAATACAACTAAATATGTATGGAGAAGGGAGTTTATGGGTTATATATGGATGTGCTCGAGTATTATATTATGGTAAAGTATTAAAAAATTAAGTATGCGGGATACAATAAAATATCGGAATGCAGTCTCCAAAAATAAATAAAACCGCCGCGTTCATTTTATGTGGATGAATAAATATAATAAAATTTATTTTAATAAATATGTATAGAGAAAAATCATTGATTTTTTTTGCGGTGTAGATGTATATTGTTATTGTGTGTATGTGTGTGTCTGTGTTTTTTTTTTCCCTGAAATACGTACTTGTATTATTATTGTATGCATGCGCGATTAATTTATTATACGTTTTGCATTTTAAATCTCAATAATATAAAACGTGATTATTAATTACCCTTAGGCCGACAAATACATTCGCATTAAGGCAAAGGCACGTTTAATTAATAATCTTCAGCAATGAAGCCATGACTTTTGTTATACAGAGTGTAAATTTATTTATGATTATTAATGTCTAGGTTATTGACTTCAAAATGTAAAATAAAAAAAAAAACAAAAAACAGAATAGATGGACCTAAGTGATTTTTTTTTTAAATTATTTTTAAGTATTGCAATTTCATTTTAAATTAAATTTTTCTTAAGTCAAATCACTAGTAAGAACTTTGGTGAAAACAGTGGAGTACAATCGCCCATTTTAGGATGTTTTATTAGAAGACTTTAAACAAGATCTATGCACACAGATTTTAAATCTAAATAATTGGGAATTAAATGGATTTATTTTACCTATCACCCTGTTAAGCTTATACTAGACTATCATTGCTGAATCATCCTTTTATTTTTATAAATGTGGATAATCATTATTCACCCTACAAATTACATTAGTACATTATTTGCATTATACATTTAAAGCTGAAACTTTGTTGTTGATTTTTTTTGTTCTTTTGTAAAACGTCATATGCAACTCATTAATTATTAATTACAAATTACGAACGCCCACGTCTGAGGAATATACTTTCTGTACATTAATCGTCCGATCTCGAAATTGCTATGAGTTCATAATTATTAGGTGAGAGACGGTTTTCACAGAGATGTTTATAGAGTGGCGTTTCATATGTAGGTATATACCCGTGTAGTATACAATCAAAAAATATGAAATAATAATTATGTTGCTAAATAATCAACCAAATGTTTAATTTATATTTTATAGGAAGGCGGTTTTTGAAAAACGAGTATAAGAAAAAAAAAAAATTGCACAAACAAAACAAAAAAAAGAATTTAAAACATGACATGCTTTAATTTTACCTTCTTATCCCCTTTTGAATTATAAGCGAGTTTCACCTTGGAATTTATGTTTAAAATTTATAGTTCTGGCGAGAAAATTATTGTAATTAGTAGTTAATAATTATATACAATATGTACAACTAGTTTGAAACATTAATGGATTATATTTATGAAGTTTGGAATAATAAATTGAACATAGATTTTATAGATGGTACTGATGGTAACTATAAGTACCTATACCTAACACATACTCATCGTTTTTATTACATTTACTTTATAGGTAATCCTACCTATTTATACATTTTAATTGATCTGTTTTTTTTTTTTTTGTTCTTTGTTTCGAAGAAGAATTATATTTTTCCACTTAAAAAACCTTTGGGTATTTTTTTTGTTTTAATTACCCACTTTAAATTAATTTTCATTTAGGATAGGCTCTGATTTGTCCATACCGTACCTACATACTAATATATAATTTGTATATATAAGTACTGTTTCAAAATGTGTACAACATTCACAAACAATATGTATAATAATCACAGACACGCCCATATGCTTATTTATTTCTTATCGTTATTATGTATATGTACTGTACATTATACATATGTACATTTATGTATGCACATTGTACATGTAATATCCCAAAAAAATGACTAAATCGTCACATGTGAACACAGAGTATATTGATCGATGTATGGCGTTCAACTGGGTTCTGTGCTTGAAACAATTTTGTTTATAGTGTGCATAAAGGATTAAAAATGTTGAGCTTGCAGTAAAATTCGAACAGAGGAAGGCTGTTGAATTTCCATGGTCTCTCTTGGTCCCACCTTGACCAATCGTTATTTATATTTAAAAATTATGTTATTTGATTTTTTTTATCTTTAGGAACAAAGTTCAAGATTTTTACGATTAAGACAGAATAAAGTTAAGAATTTTGGTTCGATTTCAATTTTAAATCAATGTTCTTTTTTTTATATTATAAGTACATACAAGATTTTTCGATCGATTATGGTAAATAAATGATAAAAAACACAAAATAAATCCTTAAGTTGATTTATTTTAGTTTCTAATTCTGTTCAAATGCATTGAATAATAACACCTTGTTAATGCTCTTAAACCATTATTGATCCTTTAAAATTCAAAATAAACATCACTTTATTACTATCATAATTATTATCTCTCCAAATTACTTCTATTATTTCTGTGTGTGCTTAAAGAATAATATATAGAAGGTACTATAGGTTGGTACATCATTCTACATCTGATAAAACAGAGTCATAACACAACTACCTATATACAATATACATATATGTATATCATACTAAATATACATATAAGTATATATTTCACATATATACATATATGTATATGTATATATACTGTATTTATACCTACATTCCAGAAACTTAAAGCACAAAACTCATTTAAAATAGCTTCCACAAATTGCCTGAAATAATCCTTTTCCCATAGGATTTTTTTTTCCTTCTCATCTTTTTACCCTCCATTCATATTCAACATGCCATTACCATTCTTCGCCTGCTTTCTTCTTTTTTCCATGTTTGAGGGCGCAACAAGTTGTTTAACCAAGTTCTTTGAGGCGTTTTTCTTCGTATTTAACATTTGTGTTGTATAGTAGTACATAAACCGTTTTAACGCGTTCATTGTGGAAAATGTGTTTTATTTTCGGTAGAAAATGTGTGAAAATAGCTTAAAAGATTTAAATGGCTTGACATTATATGAATATTATTTTTATTTTTTTTTTACAGGCAGATAATATAAAATTGTGTTGATTGCGGTTAAGGGGTATAATTTTCTGTTTTGTTGTACATGGTGTTTTTACTGAAAAACATAAGTCTTTGTGTTTTTTTTTTTTTTTGTTTTCACATAGAAATGCAGTGTTTTAGTTTATTAAGTGATTCGTAATACCAAACCGAGACGTTTTAATACATTAGCTATTACATATATACTATTAACTATCTTTCGTTTTGTTCTTTTTGTATATGTAGGTACTGTCAGACATTTCATTAAACACTTTCAATCTTTCAGAAAACACAGACGTGGATACGAGTAAAATAAAATCACCGCATAATCTTATCGAATCATTCAAAATCTCTGGTAACATCCTTTTTTTTCAATCTATATAATCGTTTTATTTTTAGCTGATCCATTATCATTTCTTATAAAGCTCTGCTCATCCTTTGAATAATGCGTATCGCTCAGTTTTGTTATTTCTGGAGTTTATCCAGCTTTATCGTCAGATAAAAACATTATCGACGCATATACTCATTAAAATACATTTTTTAGATATTCTTCCCCGAAATGTTATTTTTTCTTGCCATTTTTTTCTACAGTATTACTTACAACCAATTATTTTAGCGTATTGACTCTTTCAATCTTCACTCTATCCATTTAGTGTTCAATAAGTTTAACTTTAGATTCCCATTCAACTTTTATTTTTATTTGTCATCCATAAATATGTAAAATTTTAGTATTCTCCAAAACCAGTACTTATTATTTACAAGTATACAATAACTATAAATAGAATCGCACCCTCTACATATTGTGGCAATCCTAAATCATTTCCTATATAATAGTCGATTTGTAATCCCCAATTCTAGTACAGTAGATTAGATGGGTCCACTACGTTTGTATTTTAAATCATCATGCGTCAAAGGAATTTCGAAGATCAAAATCAAAGATTGGTTTAAGACATGTTTTTTTAATATTATATAATACAACATAACTAAATCGTATACTTAATATAAATTATAAATTAACCAATCGCCATAATTAATAAGAAAAATTATCTCTGTATTCCAATTGTCACGAGTTCAATTTAAAAACATTTATTAGTTGGTACAATTTATATCCGAATATAAAAATAAGATAAATAACTCAAATTTTATAATTATATATAATTAAAAAGTAATTTTATTTTTAAGTATATAGTATGTAGGTACCAACCATACATATGTATGTTTGAGCTCTGTGCAATGCAACATATTTTTTTGAAATTCAAAAATTAACAACCAGACCATATAATTGTGTAGAACATTCATACATAATAGATACATACTTTACATATTATACATATACAACATACCTACATAATATGCATAATATACGCCATAAAAACGACTGTCATGAATTAATTTGAGATAATTGTCTGATGATGATTATGATGCTGATGATGATGATGATGATGGTGATGTAGTTTTATGAATACTCCGTATATAATATTTAAGTACCCACTCTCTGAAGAATTTTTCATAATTATTAATATTATTCTCTTAAATATGCTAAATAGTTAACACATGAAAAAGTAATTGGCTCTTGATGTATGTATGTATATATAATGTATGAATGTAAATATGTAATGTCATTTATTAGTTTTCGTATAATATTTTTGTAGCCATTCAACTGCTATTTTCGTCGTAATTTGATATCAAAATTATAAAAAATCATTTTCTTTTAAAATTTTAATCCGGGTAAATAATATTCGTACATAGAGAAATATAATAAAGGATAGTTGCTGTTTTATGCAGCCCATAATAATTAGTTTAAAAAAAATTGAAATCCATTGAAAGAATAATTACCATAATAATCTTTCATTTTAATGTAGGTAGTAGTAATAGTGTAGCTTAAGAATAAGATTTATGTGTATGCATGTACAGTACATATATGAATTACAACTACGATTATTAGACTAATTTCGAGGTGATGTAGGTTTAACCATTTCTTTTGATTGTTTTTTCTAGCAAAGAACACATTTTTGAAGAAAGTAATCTTCAATTGTACAATTAATAATTTTTCTTTCGTTTAAATTTCTCCAATCCATCTTGTGATACATCGTGATTGGGCAACTGTTTTACATGGACTTTAATAATTAGAACGCCCCCATATGTTAAAGTCCGTTAACTTTCCAGAAAAAAAATGTACTTAATCTTTCTGTAGTGTAGTGTATGTGGATAGACATATACTTACATAACTTAAAAATATCCAACAATAAATAACAAAATTTATTGAAAAAATATTAATTTGATTAAACATTTATTCCCTAATTTTTTTTTTTCGATTGTTCCATACGCATTGGTAACAGTCGCCTAGTTTTTTTTTAAATTACTAGTAATTTGTGTCCAGTGTTGGAAAATAAAATAAACATCATAATTATAATCAATAAAAGGGATGAAATTTCATTTCAGTTTTATTTCTCCAATAAATTAGGTTCTACAAGTATTGATAACAAAAAACAATTGTGTAGAAAATACGAAGTTGGATGAGAGATTTTTTAGAAATTAGGGGATTTAGCATCAAGACTACAAGTAAATTAAAGCTGAGAAATGTGCAAATGCAACGGTCCGGTTTAACTCGTCGCCAATTATTAAATATGGATTTTCCAAAATAAAATTTCATTTTTTCGTAATTTTATAATTTTTTTAATATTACCTATGATTATTATTTAAAATTAATTAATAAAATGTTTAACCAACAAATTTTAGTTAATAACCTACATTTTTGGCTTCAGTTTTCTCCTAATACTGTTTAAAAAAAAATTAAATTACCTATTTTTGTGGCCACTACTGTTAATGTGTCCATGTGATTTAAATAGAATTTTTTTTAATAGCTATACTTACATACAGTTCGATAATGTATGTACATATGTATTTTCTGTTAAATATAGCATTACCTCTGGGTCGTATAATTTTCATGCGAATTTACCAAGTTAATAAACTTATATATCATTCCGTTATCGACTTTATATTACACAGAAAAACTTATTATAATAAACGTGATTTTATGCAATTAAAATTATGTTTTCTGCTGCTTTAAAATCACAGTTCTTATAATTTCACTTTAATTATATATTCGACCCACGTGCCAATATTTTCGTTCGTTTATACTTGTGAATTTTATATAATAAAGTGTATATGATGGCTGTGCCCCCTCCTTCTTCCCTACCTACTTAAAATTGAAACAAGTCACTTAGTAATTTAGCGTAATGACAGTACTTCGTGTGTCCGAAATGTAAGTATATAATCAAAATAAATTAAATAGTTCCCTGTTAAAGGAAAATTACAGAAAATAATGCGCAATTTATACACACCATACTGGGCGAAAAAGCTCTTTTTGGTAATGTTGTTGTTGTTGTTGTTGTTGCTGTTGTTGTTGTTGTTATTGGCGGCGGTGTTAGCGTAGTAGTAGTGGTAGTAGGTATTCGAAGAGCCAACGACACAAGAAGCACATAAAGCAAAAGAGCCCAACCAGCAAAAGCAACCAGCCCATCCAACCCCTTTCTGTATGCGACTCTATCTTCTATCAAGTTAAACTTAATTATAATTAATGCGACTGGATACAAGTTTCGAAACGATAATGTAATTTATGCGCTCCGTGTAATTATAAACCTTTATTTAAAATGAATACTGTTAATTAATGACTAAAAAGACATAATGTAGTCTGAACATGCTTGAAAACAACTTGAGCTGTAATTATTTTTATTTTCGGGACGCGCACGGGGATGAAGGAGCTACAAAAAAAAAAAAATATAAAAATTTTTTAGGAGAAGTGTGTGCGGTATAAAGTATTTTTGCTATTTACTTGGAAATTTACTTTGAATATAATTATGTATGTATGTATGTGTGGTAGTCAAATTAAAAAAAAAAAAAAAACACAAGAAAGAAATCGACTTTATGCTCTAATGAAGTAATTAGTATGAAAGGGGTTGCAATCCGTTTGTATAATATAAAATATAACCAGAAGGGTTGATTGCATTTTAAAAGTCTGTGCTAGAGACAAGATGTCTATGAATGAAATAACTATAAATGCAAATGAAATGTTCTTAAGTAGATACATTTATTCAGTTTAATATTTTTAAAATCAACTTTGATTTTTACATAAATTACCCAAAATCTATATGCTCAAAAGTATGGATTAACAATTAAAAAATTCAGATCTGGAGAATTAATGAATTCGGTATAGCTGGCATCCCTTGTGATAAAATAAATTTTACACTTTGCATACATGGCATCCCTTGTTACCAAAAATAAATAAATGTTTTAAGATTTACGTTGGCATGTATTAGTAAGGAGTGATTGAAATTATATATGTACTTCTTTAAAATGAAATGTTTAAATATTTTGTACGTCGAAAAATAGTAATTATTCATAGTTATGTGCATGAAAATTTCTGAAAATCTAATTTACTCAAATTAGGATTAATATCCATATAAATGTGATTCATTTGTCAGCGCAATACTATCGTTAATTAAATTATATTAAATTGCAAATATTATGTAATTTAACATGGCTCACAACTTTCAATCCAGATTGTTACAATGCATATTTTAGTACTATAATATTAATTGAATAAATTATATTTATAATATATTCCTGAAAGCTTTCTCTCTGCTAGCTACTACACCTAAGCAATATTAGTATTTTAATAAGTCATTTCCCACATGCTGCCCTTATCTACATATTAAGTTCTATACAGCATTGTTTTAAATTACATTACACAGAGAAATGTTTCTATCTTATTTCACTTTATTGATCCATACCTATTCTTGGATGTAGCAGAATATGTATATACATACCTACTATACTTGTATAGTATATACATTACCATATACATACATATATATACAATACATACATAGTTCATATATACATACATACATACATACATATAATAACATTATTATTCGCACTACACCATCCACCACTACCAATATATTTTACAGGCCGAGAGACATAGATTAGCATTTCTCATTAATGCAGACTGAAGCTTAATTGGAACCATGCTTAGGACAGTGTCCAACCCCCAACTCCACAAAATTCTACCATCTCACCCTTATTAAACTCTTCGGCTTAGTGCTACTCTACACAGTGCTTTTACTATCTACCTAGCTAGCTATACTGACTGCTAGGGGTTTTCCTGTGTTATATCGTTCAATGTTTGAATGTGTTATGCATAAATTAGAATTGATTCAGACGTCCGAATCGCAAATTCAACTTAACTAAATTACACATTATTATGAAATTTAGATTATATTATCTATATGGCTACCTTTCCCCATCATATACGTATGCATGTAGGATTGTACTATGTACATTATATACAATATACATATATAGACTTAGTAGCTAGGTTAGTATAGTATATATATACAGGCGTTTATACATTAAATATGCATATATATGTACATAGATATATAGATTGAAATAATATAAGAGCTTCTCAGAATTTATGCAAATATGCAAATACCTACCCCCCATATGTATGTATGTTTATATAAAATTAAATTAAACTTGAAATTGCAAAATTTTAGAATTATCGGACTAAATTGTACCTACAATTTATTTATATATACACATCCATACATATATCTACATCACCATATATATGTATATATACAATACATAAACAAACATATACATATACGATACAGAATTGATTACTATTTTGTATGCATACGCGTCCAAATATAATTTTGAGGGGTTAAATAATAAATAATATAATAATAATAATAATAATAATCTAACCCTTGATGGGAAGTTAATAATTTCTCATTGAACTGAATATTAACCACTTTACCAGCAAATAAAAATAAAAAAAAAATCGCAACATGACGTCTAATGCGTCTATCAGGAAACCTTCTTCGACAATCAATAAGTTAAAAGGGATTCGTTAATTGTGTTCAATTGGACTGAAATTCATTAATTACAAAAAATTTATTATTTTGCTGAACGAATTTTTTTTTTCGGTCGTCTTGTCGCCACGCCATCAAAAATTTAAAAGGGAAAAACGAAAATAAAATTATATTTCTATTTTAAAAGGATTTTTCCAACAATGACCCTTGAAGTATGCAAAAAATTATGTTTGAAGAAATGAAATGAAATTGGGGGTTGCGCGCATATTATACATGAAGAACATATACCCATTTCCCTAACGAAATTTCATATTCAATATTATAGAGGAGACATTAAATTTAATTAGTGAGAGCACGAATGTTAATTGCTAATCCACCGCACAAGCACTTGCTATGGTAGTATGTAGTATTATTGTAAAGAAGTAGTACATCTGTCGTTATAAGTTTTAGTAAATTTTATAATTATATTAAATTTTGTTTTATTATATAAAAGTAAGTAAGCTCGCTTTGTTGTTATAATCAAGATGCGATTAGTTTGCTGTCATATATAAAATTATGTTTTGAATGATTCATTTTCTCCATGATAAATTTCTAAATCAAATTAAAAATGAATGCCATACCTAAAATCTAAAAAAAAAATTTATTTTAGGAAGTTAATTTTGGTTTGAAAGGAAAAAATATATACCTACTTATTACTTAGTATGATTTAATTGAGAGTTTATGCTCCACAAATATATGTATGTACTTATATGACTTATATCTTTTTTCGAGAAAATTTTGACTAAAACAATAAAAGGAAAATCAAAATAAGATCAGTTTATAAAAAAATTGCCAAGTCAGTGGTGTTTTTATAGTTTTTGTCCATTTTCTATTTTTTATTAAAAATAAAAACTATTTTGTAAACACAATTTTTTCGAAATTTTGATATTTCGTTGAAGAAAACGCGAAAATAGACGTAGCAAAAAGTCAAAGTGGGTGGATTCTAATCATTTACAATAACAAACAGCTTGTGCACTAAAATTTAAGTCTCTACGTCTACACAATTTTTTGTTTCCATTTTCATGATTTAAAATGTCCAAAATATTAAAAAAATTCTAATTTTCTATTTTGAAAATTTTCCCTTGAAAACAGAGCTTTTATTTAGGTGTGTGATGGAAGCAAACTTATTGTGAGTCACAGTCGTCATTTATCAGTTAACTTTCTTAGAAAATCATATAATACTCCAATATTAGTGTCATATTCTAAAAGTTACCAGCGTGTCTCACTTCCGTATAGGGAGTTGTCAATTTTAAAGCAGTTTTTTTTTCAAAAAAATCCTCCATTAATTTTCTTCTATGGGAGTTGAGAAAGGTGCAATAAATCGATATTTTAAAATTAAATCACATATATATATAGTTTGGTGCTATTAAGATTTAGCATATAAATCGCATATATCATGCATAACATTTTGAAATTTTTTCTATTAAATTATTTAATTTTGGTTCTTCATAAAAAATAATAAAATATCAGAAACGTGCCAACATATAGTCGCATATCACATATAAATTTATTTATGAATAGGTCTGCACGAAATAATGAAACTCTCAAATAAAAATAAAAAAAAAAAAAAACATCATTCCAACCTATATTTATAAAGTTCTATAGGATACAAAAAAAAGGAACATTGATGCCACCATTCCCTTTTAACCATAACTACACCCCTGCGAATATGTAATTTTATAAAAATGCTTGTGCAGTGTATAGCATTTTGCATTTAAAACGTATTTGCACTTTTTATAGCTTAAAAAAACCAAATGCCCAGTAGATTAATTTGCCCCGTCGGACACCCAAAAAATATACATACACACATCCCCATGCTCCGCTGAGCTCATTTTATCCAAACGAAACACGCGATATTTTATATCCTCAAAAATAAAAAAAAAAAAAAATACAAAAAATACGAAAAAAAAAAAATAGAAATCTACTTCGTTTAAACCCGCTTTGCTGTACGCGTTGGTCACTTCCCGCTTGGAAAATTCAAATAATTCGGGAGATGGTGTTATATTTATGGGATGAGGCAACAAATCAGTATTTTTTTTATTTCAAACAGCCAGCAACTATATACACTCTGGGAGACTGCGATGAGGACTGGACTCTAAATAAATATACAGAAACAGAGGCTACATTATATATATATATATATATATATATATATATATATATATAGAAGAGGAGGGTGAGGTGGGTGGGGGTGTGTGGGAGG
>JANSTT010023524.1:0-39638 GCA_026745375.1 Platyura marginata | reverse complement strand
GTATTTTGTATTAGTGTCTCTAAGTCACTCCATGGCAGTTTACGTTAGTCAGATAGCATGGCAGTAATAGGGTTAAAGATATACCAAACAGATAATAGAATGATAACCGTGAGAAGATCTGATTCTCTTTTTTTCTAGCTAAGCAAATATTTGTATCTACATTAACCTAAGGGAACTAGAAATTATCAAGATGAGATTTACTTCTGAAGCTAGTTTTAACTTAAGACTAATTTTATAGCGAAGATCTGCCATTTTTTTTATGATATACATAGGTCTTTTAAAAAGCGTGGGAAAACCATATTTTTTAGTGAAATTTAGTAACACAGTGTTGCTAGAATGTATAAAATACCCCAAATTTATATAAGGGCCTTTTCTCAATTAGCCATCGTTATGTCAGTTATTTCCAGAGATTTTCTTCAATATATGACAAAATACATTTCTTGTATTATTTCATTTAAAATTTAACTTAAACTCTCTATCTCTATTTCTATACAATTTCAGCCAAACGTCCCGATCAGGCGAATAATAAAAGACCAACGTTGGGTCATACACAAAAATCAAATAATCGCTATCGTCAAGGATATCATTATCAACCGGTAGCATCAACCTCACAGCAAAGTCCTACGTTCATTTTAGACGATGCTATACCGGGCCCATCAACATCTCGATCAAATGATAATTCACACAGTGCGTGATAGTTGTAAAAAATAATAATTAAAAAAAAAAAAAAAATAAAATAAAAACATTGCATCGCAACAAAAAAAAAATAAATAAAGAAAAAAAAATTGTTTAAAAAAATATATAATCAAATAATTTAGATTTTCGTATTCATTACCAATATTTATTAGTTTGTATGATATTTAGTATGAAGAAAACCAGTTCGTTTATTAAAAAAAAACCAAAAACAATTAAAAAAACATAAAAACTTCGACATAAATTACGACTTTACCGAGTATGAATGTAAAAAGAAAAAAAAATCGAGCAATTTACGTATATATCATTTCTATATATATATAAATAAAAAAAAAACAAAAAATGAAAATATATATTTAAATAATATAAAAAAAAAATGTAATTTAAAATTATTTTTATGTATGTTATATTAACATATATATATTTAAACGTAGTCTAGTCAAGAAAAAGTGATTTTATTATAATAAATTGTAATGGTGATCATAAACTAATAATTCTTTCTATATAAACAGTAGTTATGAAATTGAAGCTCCTTATTATAAGTACTAATAACAAAACAAAAAATGGGGTGCATTGTGGTCGATTTTTTAATAGGACCCATAGAGAAAAAACTTATAAAAACAGTTAACATAATTAAAATAATTTTTCGACAAGCCAACTGTAAAAAGTGTAATCAAGCAAGATCAAGTCTTACTCTTAATTATCATAATTAATAAATTACAAAATTGTATATATTAACCACAGTGGCTGGATCGATTTTTGAATTTTTGCAATTCGTAATAGAGGATTTTTTTTTATACAATGCCCTTTTACTGTTTTGGATATTGTTTCTAAAGAAAATCAATGCCAAGATGTCTATACAAAAGTTTCTACTGTGTAATTGAAAATTTTGGAAAAAAATTTTAAAAAAAAGTCACCTAAAAAAACATTTTTTATATTCAAATTTTATTATTATTATTTACGTAAAATGATTTATGATAGATAATGATTATGGAAAATATAATTGGCAGATTTTTGAAAAATAAAAAAAACCTAAAACGATGTTTAAAATAGTCCTAGGAAAAATAAAAATGCTCTATTAGGATTGGGAAAAACTGATAAAAACTACAAATTAATTTAATTAAAAAAAAAAAAAACGGTGAATATTCTAATAGATGGAATAAAGATAAAAGAAACTTATGTTGAACACGTTTTAATTGTTTTTTGAAAAAAGTTAACCCTTTTAGGTCAAACATTTTTATGAATATCAAAAATATCATTTTATTGAATACGGCAAGAATTAAGTGCAGTGTAGTGAAATGATTAGACAAACCGACCGTATTCAGTGCAGCCAGCTATTGTAATCGTGGACATTGACGAAGTGAGCGAGGAGGAGTTTAAATTTTTTAACTATAGTACAAATATAGGTCCTCTTGAAATTTGTAGTCAGTCAATATATAACTTGGAAAATGAAATCTTCTAAACACTATCCAAAATTGAAATTGACGGTAAATAGGTCCAGTTGTACAAACATGCAAAGGGGGGCCTACACTGAATACTGAGTCAAAAGGTTCGCGTTTATAGATTCTTCATTTTGATGAGGTTTTAACGTAACGGCTCTAAGTTAGTTACAAAAACAATTTGAATAATTAAAATTAATTAAATTTGATATTAAAAATATTTGTGCGCATTGAATCAGATTTTTGTTTTCATTTATTATTTTCAACAAAAAACTAAAAAATGCGAAGTTATTATGAACGTAGGTAGTTGAAAAAAATGTATAAATTGTACACGCACTGCCATTTTTAAATTAGAAACAATACATAGACAGATTTTATCAATTATGTACTAATTAGGAACATATTCGTAGGAAATATTGCGAGTAAGCAAAATTTGTAAAAAAATAATAATTTTTTTTTATTCAAATATTTTTGGTTTTTACGAATTACAAAAGCTGAGGGCTTAACGGTAATTAAATAAATTGACAAAATAATAGTTCATGAGTAAACTTCGGACATTCAATCAGAACTGTCAAAAAACGTCCAAATCACTAGATCAATAAAGGACAATCAATATACATTATTTGGTAACGGTCTATTGGCATTATGAACTAAAACAATAAGAGATGGTGTTGTGACATATTTTATAGGGTGATGAAATAAAATTGAATGGAGTCGGTTTAGATGACAGGCACGAAAAATTAATTTAAAAAATAACAACCGTTAAACAGGGAAGCAGATTTGTTACAGTATTAGGATGCCTGGATAGGTAAATATCTGGACCGTGAACCGGTTGATGATCAATTTTTTTTTAAACATTTCCAACAACTGAGCCTCTTTTCATTGTTTTGATTGAATCTGAACTTTCTCTTAATTGATATATTCGATCGCGATATAGAGTCTTACACCAATAACACCATCTCAATGTCAATGTGTCACGAATAGAACAGTGAGCTTGAATGATGGTCAACAAATTGAGATATAGACCGCAGCGCATATAGCAAAACTTCACGAAATAAAAACTTGTTTGACAAAAATGCTGCAAATATTTTTATTTTAACAGCATCCATATGTCCGAATCTGAATCCTATAGAAAATAATTAGTACGACTTAAAAAAAATTAGACAGTTACAAAAACTATGAAATACTAAAATATCGATTCAGTGTAGGTACTTTAAATATTTTTCAAAAAAATGAAAAAAAAAATGTATTTTTCGAAGGGTCTCCTATTAATAGTAACTATAAAAATATCAAAAATAAAAAAAAATCATAAAAAAGTTTCCATAATCGGTAGGTAGGTAGTGCAAAATTAAAAATCATGAAATTCAAAAATTTAAATTTTAAATTAATTTCCTATATTTAATTAATTTTTCCTACATATAACTCGAGACTTCCAAATTAAAATTAAAATTTATGAAAAACTTGCCCATTTTGGTAATTAATTTAACAAAAAAAAAAAAAAAAAAAACAACGAGACCCGATATTAATTAAAATACGATTATGGAAATTTGAAAAAAAAATGTATTCCAATGAAATCGAATAAAATAAACCACAATGCCCCGAAATTTCGAATTTGTGTAAATGAAAATAATTATGTCATTATAATTCTTATTTTGGTGTTTTTTATTTTGTATTATTTTATAAAATAAAAAAAAGAATTAATTTAAAATTATGTATTTATAAGTTTTTTACCTACATATGTATGTACTGTACATGTATAAATAAACATCAAAGCTATATCTCTATATATCGAGGAACATTAACATCACTCAGGCATGAAATAGAAAGGAAGCATTGTTTCTAAATATTTTTAGAATATTTAAGTTTTAGCAAAAATTTTACTAAATATTTATTGTTATAAATTTAATTGATTGTATTTGCGATATTTATTATAGTCATTTATTAATATTTTCTTTATTTCCCTCTATATATAAATTTATACCATTATTATCAACAAAAAAGAAAAAAAAACTGTTCATACCACCATATAAATAATTCTATTATTATAATTAATAATTATCTAATTTTATATTTTATTTTTTATTTTCAATAGTTTCGTACATTTTCATGTATAATTGTGTAGTATGAAAAGTATTTACGGATCATATAGCTAATCTATATTTTTGTCAATAAATGCCACCCAAGATAAACATTTTATTTATTGCTTTTTAGTGATTTTTTATATTTACATAATATATAGTGTGATTTAATTGCATGAAGCATGAACAGATACAACACGATAAAATTCGACATGACAATTTATATGTAGGTAGAGTAGTTAGGCTGACAATATTTTATGCGAACAAAAATATTTTTTTCTAAGTTTGAAACCGAATGGGGAAACCGAACCGAAATCTCTAATAAACCTTTAAGCCCTAATTGAGGAACCGACAATTGACGATGGTTCATTAAGACCATATTTTAAAAACTCGGAACCGAATCTAAACTAAAAAAAAAAGAAACTGAAACCGAAACCGAAATCTTTAAATATTTCTCGAGGTTTAATCTAACAAAAATATGACTATGACCGCCGGACCGCTTATGTTTCACCGATCAAACGAACAGTTGTTGTAACGGAATATTGACCGAAGTTTACAATCGATGAAATGACACTAAAAGGACCCAATAATTTCTGAAGTATTTTTGTTGTTGATTATATGGCAAATTTATTTAAATTTTTATTTGAGTCATATATGCACGACAATTTAGGTCCAACAAATATTTTTGATAATATAGAATGTGGGCTTTTGACAAATATACAATGCGCCCTATAAAAATGTAGGTTTTCCTTATACCTACTATGGTAATGAGTTTTGGTCGAATGTGTGAAGCTACAAAAACTACGAATGAGGCCTGTAGTATCGGTATGAAAACAATCTATTTTCAATTTCTCAATTTACCACTGTTCCACCTTTTGTCATTGTAATTAATTGATACGACTAGATTTCGCTCTATAAATGTTCACATCAGTAACCGAATTTACTGTACCGTGATTAGAAGTACTAAAACAAAAATTTCAATTAAGAATAATTAAGAAATAGGCATCGAAAATTTAAATGTCAAGTTGATTGATTAGTTTGCCCGCTTAAGTTCTTTTCTTGTTTTTAAAACTATCGTTCTCTATTTTTAATATTACTTTGGATTATTGTATTTTCTAACAATTGAATGATTGTCTAAACATGTCGTTCCCAATAAGGAAGGGTACAACTGAGAAACGGAATCCTAAAAAAAAAGATCACAGGAAAAAGCAAGATTTGACAAAAAAAAACATATTTCTCAGAGATTAGGTGCTGTTAACAAATTATAATAAATTAAAAAATTTAAAAACCGTTTTTTTTGGCAAAATAAAAAAATCCATGTAGATCACGACTTCAATTTGGAACTTTAATTTAAAAAATGGCGACGAAAATAATTTGTATCTCTGCCATTTTTACTCTATAATCTATCTATATTGTCAATCAATAAAAAAAAAATTGTAAATTCTTTGAACGTTTTTTTTTCTTATTCCAAGTATGTTCCATCTTTAGGAAACTTAGGTTGTTCAGTTTAACTAAAATTTGTTTTTTTCTATATAATTTTGATGACATTTATTCAATTTAACGCAAACGTTTGTATTGGAGCTTATCCCCTGCCACCCATTCACCTATGTAGACAACATAATGATATTGTGGAGGAGGAAAGTGTGCTCCTCAAACATATATATAGCAAATAGACTGATATTTAGTATTAGTTACATAGATATTTAAAAAAAGATTACAAAAGTATGTTTTTTAATCCAACTTCTATAGTTTTAATTCATTTTTCAGATAAATTTTTAGATTAACTACACACAAATATAGGTTCAGTAGTACAAAAAATAGCTTTACCGATCGATAGATATGACAATCACACACACACTTCTAGTTTTTCTTTTGATTGTTTTTTTTTCACTCCATCCATATTTAAATTGAATTTCTTCAGAAAAAAAACTACATTTACACAAATTTATCATCCAGACAAGAAAATAAACAGAAACAGAAACTAAAACAAAAAAAAAACAAAAATTAACGTAGCGAAAACATTTTGCTCTTCAATTGAGAGAGACAATATATTTAATATTAAATAACAAATTGTTAACAAAAAAAAAAAAACGAAATTAAAACGTTCGAACTTTAACTGAGACCCATTCAGACATTTAACGTATATATGGTTTCCTTCATAATCTTAGATGTTAGACCCTATAGGGAATTTTGTGCTAATTTAGTTTAAAGAAGAAGAAAAAAAAAACCAAAACGAATGTAAGTTTTTTGTAAAAAATATATATTAAAAATAGGGTAGAAATAAAATGTTTTCATGTACTAAAAGAACAAAATTTGTACCTTGTTAAGTAAAATGAGTATATGGATGAGTATGTGCGTGTAGATGTGTGTGAAAAGATAAGTAAATTAACCGTTATATCACTACTTATGAAATCCCCTAAAATTCAAAATATTATATAACACTATATACCGACTTAAATAAAAAGATAATTATATAAAAATCAACATTAAAAATAATCTATTTAAATAACAAAATTAGAAGTAGAAAAACAAATTCGTTCAAACGGTGTTCCGTATGACTCCGTATATTTTCATACTCATTACCGGACCAACAACTCTGGCGCAGTGGTAGAACACTCTCTTTGGATGTTGGCAGACGCAGATTCGATCCCGGTTGGGGTAGATTTTCGTGAGAAATTTTTCAAAATAAAAATGGATCATAATTTATCTCCCCAGTAGGGAATCAAATTGTGCCGAAGTCACGGTTAGGTGTCGGTCCGCTTAGTACATATAACAACGTACACAAAACATCGAGCTCCCAAAGATAGTTGGTTCTACGTAACACGTAAGTCACGGAGCATCTTGCTGGCAATGACCCAACAAAAGATCATCTAACCCTTTCAGCAATTTAGCCGTTACAACAACAACGACACTAATTACCGGAATTAACTACATTATTATACTATAGTCATAAAGTCTTAATTAATCAAATAATTTGAAGAAATACATGAAAATCACAATGAAATAGAAGGAAATGCTCTAAAATAATAGGCATAAAAGGATATACAGAGAGAAATCAGCATTGAGACTAATTTCCTTTGGTCAAGAAGCGCATCCAACGATATGTGACTACAAATTTAATTAGAACAGATCACTTTCAAATCAGCCCTGTCAACCGTCATAAAGTAACACTTTAAGACTGAATCCAACCATACAGTTGGTGGTTAAAGTACATTAGACCAATGCTAGTCATCTCCATAAATGTTTATTCGACAGCTCTAAAAAACCTAACAATCCACTAGTAGTTATGTAAATTCTAAGCTCGTTATAATTTCAAATAGCGGTATAATGAAAAAAAAATTAGAATTAAAACAGTTTTGTGGTCCTTGAGCTAGAAAAAATTAGAAAGACGGGGTGATCAAGATCAAATATTTGATTCTGCAGAACCTACGAAATATCATTCATAAAGAACTAGACCTACTTAATTCTTTTAAAGCAATAGATAAGATCATCGCATTATAGATTATAAGTTGATCGATTCGATAGTATAAGTTGATTATAAGGGTTGATCGCATGTGGATATGTACAAGTTTAGTCATGTACGAAATTCAACTGTAATATTTTGATTTTTTATTATAGTTTTAGTTTTAGGCTATCGGATATAAACATCATTGGAGATGGTTTCAAAAAGTAACAAATCAAAACATATATTCTCCATTTTCTTCGAGCACATTACAAGAATTTTCTCCGGGTAGCTTAATTTAGCTTAGTATCTATGCGCATTTATACACGCTACCCATAAGGACGCCGCCATTACAAAACTCTATAATAGTAATACTTATAAATAGCTTATATCTATATATAATTATATGTAAATATATTAATTAAGTTGTTACCTTGTTGATAAATAATCTCGAATTTGTTTCACTTTTCACATAAACTTTAAATTGTAAAATTTCACACTTTTTAATTAACGACATTTTTGTGGGTAAAATATTTTGCGGCGAAAACTTGCACAAGTAATGTGGAGACTTTTTACTTTGACAGTTGTTGTTGTTGTAAAAAAAGAAGCAAAGAAATTGTGTTGTGACGTGTCCGGGAAAAATTTAAAAACAACAATAAATAAAAACACTCCTAGAGATAATGTCTGAAAAAGTGAAAAATAAATATTCAATTTTGCTTCCAACTTACAATGAACGAGAAAATCTTCCAATAATGGTATGGCTCTTGGTAAAATATCTTAAGGAAAGGTTTGTCTTAATGTTTTCTTTTATGTTCTAACCTTTAATCTTAGAATAATATGCTTTCAGTAATCTTAATTTTGAAATAATTATTATTGACGATGGAAGTCCTGATGGTACACTTGAGGTGGCCGAAGAACTTAAACGAATATACGGTGATTGTATTTTACTCCGGCCGAGAGCATCAAAATTAGGTTTGGGAACAGCTTATATACATGGAATTAAACATGCCACTGGAAACTTTATTATTCTTATGGATGCCGATTTAAGTCATCATGTAATTGATTATTTTATTTACATTTGTATTTGATGAGATGACAAATATTTTCAGCCCAAATTTATTCCATCATTTATAAAACTACAAGAAACCAAAAATTACGATATCATTTCGGGAACAAGATATTTAGGGGATGGTGGTGTATCGGGATGGGATTTTAGACGAAAATTGGTATCGCGCGTTGCTAATTATATATCGCAAATGCTTTTAAGACCAAATTGTTCCGATTTAACTGGATCATTTAGGTAAAAAGTAACACTTCTATTTCGAAAGAATATAAAAAAAACTCCAATTTCAGATTGTACAAAAAGGAAGTTTTACAGAATCTAATATCACTGTGCGTGTCAAAGGGTTATGCATTCCAAATGGAAATGCTGGTCAGAGCCAGACAACAGAAATATACAATTGGTGAAGTACCGATAACGTTTGTGGATCGTCTTTATGGTCAGTCGAAGTTAAGTGGAAATGAAATTTTTCAATTTGTCAAAAGTTTGTGGTATTTATTTGCCACCACCTAAATATTTTGCTAATGTGACCGAATTATAATTAAATATTTTTGTAAAAAGGCAAAAATAAGGGCACTTTATTATTATTGTTGTATGATCCGGAATCTTCCAAGAGCTATTAGATGAGATCTTTCTTTAAATATATATCCAATGGCATCGGATCTGAGACATGATCTTATAGATTTGTTTGTCAGCCAACGAAGAATAAGAAAAATTTGAAGGAAATTAACAAAAAAAAACGTCATATTCTAGTTGTAGTAATTATAATCTTCTGAATGGAACAAAGAAAAAACAAGAACTTAATGATGACTGGCATTTGGATCAGGTTTTCCATACTGCTTCTCCCACCAAATTACATATTCCTTCTTACGTTGTTCGCGGCGTGCAAAATACTCAGGATATTGAGCTTTTTCTAGTGGATGCCAATAGTCAAGTACCCAATCTGGCGGAATAACTTCTCGTTGATAAGCGCAACCACCCGGACTGCCAGCAACTGAAGGAATAATTTATAAATATCCGTTTTTCCTATTGATTTGAAACCAAAATCTTACACTTCCTAGGTTGATAGTGTTGTTTCTCAAAAAGTTCCCGTTCTCCAGCAGCCAGTAATTCTCTTGCCTTTCTTATGTCTTTAATGTCTTTATTCTCATCGAATTTAGCTCGCATTATTACGGCTTGGTAACGATAAACATTTCTCAAAAAATTACAAAATTGTGTTACATAAGATGATCGCGGTATATAGAATTAACAGACTATCTTACCTTCTATCGTACCATGATTCTAGATTTCGAAGGGCTTTTTTGTATAGACTACAGACCCGTTTTGAATGGGTCATAATACCTGTTGGGAGATTAGCCATGGTGATATTATTTCTTTTCGGCCAGGCTATAGGAGAAAAATCCAATATTTACTATTTTTCTAAAATTTTCGTTTGACAGTTTCAGAATTCGCGACGAGAGAAAAATCGACTTTTTCATTCTGTAGAGATTTTAACTTTCCAATTGCGGATATAAAGTGAACCGACTCCTGCGGCGAAAAAACATTTTTATGAAATTTGAACGCTAGGCTTATTTTAAATTTTTTCCTATTTCCCCCCAAAATTAAGAAAACACAAGTTTTTATTTTTTAAGCTCAATAATAGGGGACTGTCTCTTTACCATTATCTTTTAAAGGATAACATAAGGGAATAACTATAAAAAATAAATCATATAAATTAGACGCCGGTTTACAATTTACTGTAATTATTGTGTTAGAGCGAGAAAAAGGTTTTATTTTATGTGAACATTATTTCTCAAAATAATATAAATAATTGTCTGAGTTTTTCTAAAGTTTTTTCTAATTAATATTAAATCGTTACCGTATCCATTGTCGGAATACTGTCCGTTCCTGATATTGAAGAAATTTGAATAAATAATGCCATCATCAAGTGATAGCGAAATAAATCCAAGGTTAGTAATTAAAATACATCTTCATCTTCAATTAGTGTACTCGGGGAACAAAAATAAAACACAATCTTTAGAAAACTAACTTCTCACATTGAAAATCTGGTTATGAAAATCTTAAACCTCTTATTACGAACGTTTTGTGTTATTGCGATTACAGGGAATGGAATTTTTGTGTACAAAGTTCAAAACCTTAAAACCTTGAGGTCATTATCTATAACAAATAATTACAGCGTGCTTATCATCTAAACAGGTATGCTTTGTATTCTATATAGTAGGATTGGTTAGTAATAAACATCAGATATTGTTAGAGATCGTATCCTGATCATAGCACAGGATTGGGTGATATACTGATGTTGGTCACCCCATAGCCTTCAACAGCATCTAAATGTAAAATAGTCAACTGTTAGATTTTTATTTTTCCTATGCAAACGACCTCCGAAATTTGGTATAAAAGGGATCTGCTGATCTTAATAATCTAATAATCAATCCAATTAGAACAACATACAAAAACACATAATTGATCCCAATTTTTTTCAACTCAGAACTAGCTTTTTTTCCATGAAATATTGTCCAAAATTAACCTACTAACTAACACAACAAAAATATTAATTTTCAGAAAAATATGGACACCGAATAGCCTCAACTTAAATAGCAGAGATCGACGAAGTGCCTTTCTTCCATACAAACCAAGTACGACGATCTTAACAAATCTTCAACGAGGGAATACAACCGCTACTGTTGATCGCGAAATATCCTTAAGTTTTCACGAACGTTCGGGTCAAGGTGAAATAACCGTCGAACAGGCCAAACAACAATCGATCATAGATATATTGGATGCCAATAAGTTTACGCCCCTTCATTGGGCATGCCATTATGGACAACAACGAACCGCCCAAATTCTTATCAATTGTGGAGCCGATGTTAATAAACTCGCACCGGATATGGTCTCGCCACTGTTGTTAGCCGCTGCCGGTGGCCATAATGAGGTGGCAAAACTTCTGCTGGAAAATGGGGCCGATGCTAGTCACATGGATATTGTAAGATTTTTTTTTTCTTTGAAGTTGAAAATGTATAGAGAAATGATTTTTCTATAATTTCCACATACTTAAGATTGGCAATACAGCACTGATGTACGCGGCAGCTGGAAATCATCCACATACCTGTAAGGAATTGTTAGCCTACAATGTAAATATTACCGAAACAAATGAAAATGATGATACCGCCTACAGTTTGGCGGTTGAAAGTAATGCTACTTTAGCACAAGCCGTTTTGGATTCATATATTTCAACTATGTTGGCGTCATAAATATGTATATGTGTGTGTGTGTGTGTGTGTGTGTGTGTGTGTGTGTGTGTGTGTGGCATGTGTGGGATAAATGATACTGTCATTAAGGCAATTTATACAAATAGAAAATTTTTAATTTAAATTTTTTTTTTCATTACTATCAGACAACAAGATGCGATAAGAAAATTGTAGACGACGCGGAGGGTGTCCGGAAGATATCAAATATAAAGAGGTTGTAAAATAATTACCTACGTGCCTGATTGGTTGTCGAAGATTGGCGGCGCTTATCCACAAACAATCGATACTTGAAATTTACAATTTATTCGAAATTAAAAATTACAATACACCAAGACCTCGATTAATTGGTTCCACAGAAAGGCGAATAGCGAATAAAAATAAACCGCAATTTTATACAAAAAAATTAAAAATTGCGACGCATAAACGACGCAAATTGAGGTTTTAGTGTAATTAGGCCTTGATCGGATGGGTTTTTTTTGTTATTTATATTAATTCCAGTGTAATCTGTAGATTTTCATTTGATAATTTTGCTAAGTATTATGGAGATGATTTACTGCATATTTAAGTAAACATTTAATAAAGTCAGATGAGCAATTAGATTGGAATCGAAAAAAAATTTTCAATTGAGTTTAATCTATTTCTCCTCCTCCCGACTACATAAATTATTTTCTGTCATAATCTAAAGAGTATTAGAAAAGGCACTTCAAAACAAATTAAAAGCCTGCGTCTTAAAACTTAGTCTTTGTATGAGGGGTTCTCGGGATGTTATTTCCCTTTCTCGTTAGCAATCTAGGGTTACGCATTTAAAAAAACCTAGAAATATTGTTAGATAAATTGAACGTTAGCCAACCGATATTTGGGCATTTTCCGTACGTGTTCCGATTCACTATTTAGATAATCGGATAAGGTTTGCCGAAGTTAAAAGTGATAGATCATCTGACAGATAGTATATTGGTCTAGAGTTCAAGCAGGTCTTAATTGAGTCGACAATTCTTTGAACGTAACAGTTTCTAGAATGTAGAATTGTCTTGATACAATTTACAGCTCATTTGAATACAGTCAGAACCCAGAAAGACGCTACAAATTATAGTCCACTTAGAACATACTAGACCGGTAATAAAATATCTCTCTGCTCTTGCTTTCTGTTCAAATTTTTGTATTCTAATCAGACTGTTCATAAAATTTTCGTTCTAACGAACAGTGTGGCTATACAGTGAGACAAAAATTACCAGCATCATGTTTGGAATTTGACAGTGGCGAAACGTTTACAGATTTTATAAAACTTTTAACACTTAAGTAGTTAATTTGAGATTTTATCATAATGCCTAAGACAAAACGCGTAAAGGGCCACAATGAGACGTCTTTCCCTAGAGTTATCCATATTATTGATGAAAATTTTAATGGCATAGGTAAACAGTGGAACCAAAAAAGAAACAACCACGTTTTTTCCTAATAGGATGCGGAATTGTAATCCTTAGTCCAAGACCATAGAGTTCTGTGAACAAAATAGAATTTTACATAATATTCTAACTATTTACAAAAATTATTTATTAATGTTAAGTAAACTAATATAAGCTGACGTCACACAAATTACAAACCAAAACATAAATAGTTTTTTTATAACAAAAAAGAAATGAATTATTTGCTATTATTTAAATAATTTAAAATAAAAAAAAATTACCAAATGCGTATATTAACTAAAAAAATGAATGTCACTTTATACAGATGAGTTGTTGGATTAAGCAAAATTGTTATTGTTATGAAATTATTTATATTTACAATTTTATTGCCATATCAACGTTTGGGACAATAAAATATTTAGAGATAAAACAAACAATTTCTCTTCCAGAGATATTATATGGGCCCCTCTGATAATTTAATAATTTAATTGTAGATTTTATTTAGTATCATTTTACTGTGGTTTCTGGCAAGATGTACTCAAATGGGAAACAAGTTGTTAGTGAAAAATGTGAAAAATCAAAAATATTGGAAAAAATCGAAATATATTTTAATACAATTAATCACATAATAATTGGTGCGACCACAATTTATCTCAGTTGGATTTCGTACAATATTAAGGATACACTGCGATCATTGCATGTTTGGTTTTGTTTGATTGGTGTTAGTATTTTTTTTTTTATTATTATTTTTATTTGTCTCCAGTGGCGACTCGTGAAAATTAATTAAAATTATTATTCGAAAGTTTTTCATTTTTCATTTTCAGTTTTTTGTGTTAGATCTTGAAAAAATAGGTGAAAAACTACAAATCGAAATTTATTTCATGCCGCTGTTTTCTTTCAAATGAAAATTATTAAAAGCTCAAATATATTATTACTTTCTCATTTATCCAGTCATCGGATATGACTGTGGTGTATTTAGGAAAATTCTTTAAAACTTCAATTCCTCATCAGTAGAATCATGGAATAGTCCATAATACTACACAGCTACATGCATAGAATCGACCCAGAAATCGCCGTCAGTTGCCCAACATGCGGCAACTTCTCATACGCCACACTCATCTCTTTAGCGGTCCTCAGAATCATACTAATTTGACAACAGAGGACCTTTGCCTTCGACAAAAAGCTATAGCGGAGTTCCTCAGCTTCGAAACCGATGAATAGCCCCAGTTGCCATATCTCTCTGGCTATAATCTTAGTTGCCATAGATTTTTGTTTTCTTTTATCAAATCAATTAAGATTTGTTGATTGGATCATTAAATCCTTGCCTAGTATCAACTGTTGATGGCCGAAGCTATTCTTGCATTTTACCATGCAAACTCTTGGTCAAGACTCCATACACGACGAACCAAAGCGACCATTCACTGGATACTACAACTGGTTGGATCTGTATTGGCATTCGTTGGATGTGGTCTTGAATATTCTCATCATAAGCGAGCACATTTTTCAACATTTCATGGAATTACCGGTAAGGACCTTTTATAATAGCAACCAACCAACTGAGTGGGAACCACATATTGTTATTGTCTCATAGGTCTCATCTCTATGATATTTGCCTGTATTGGTGTGGTAAATGGAATATCAGCATTGTGGTCATTTGAATTGAGACGTTATGTGAAACCAGTTTATAGCAAATTATTTCATACATCCTGTGGTGCACTAGCATTTGTTGTCGGTAATTTTGATGATTTTTAATTAAAAATGGAAAAGAATACAAAAAAAAAAATACATAAAATTATCACAGGAATGGTGTCCATAGTTTACAGTTATGATACAAACACTATAACCGGACCAGTGCCAGAAGATGTTATAGTATTGTTGAAAATTGCAGCCATTGTTACATGTGTCCTTTCTATGTTTGGCGTGGCAAGATCATGGTTTAATCAACTTAAGGGATTATTATATCAATAGATGGTGTTATTTGTTATTTATTGATAATTTTGTATTAGTTACCGTTCTAAAATGTAATAGAATAAAAATTTTAAAAACGAACCTCGGAAATATGTCAAATATCTTGGTAACGGTTCACCCTATTAATAAGTTGTATGAGCTTTTTTAGATCTACAACTTTCTTTTATAAAGTTTTTCTCTAAAATGTAAAATAAAGGCAAGAAACTAGTTTATATAAAGAAGTGACAATGAACAAGTGACGCAGTTGCTTTGTTGTATGATTGCAGGATTCAACAAAATTAAAGCAATACATCGAATAGGACGGAGACAACATTTGAAAGACGTCAAGGTAATTAATTTAAGCAAGTAATTATGTAGAGGGGGAATTAATTTTTGGGGAATATTTACAACAATTCCAAATACTTATTCCAAACTTTCATCAGTCTATTTATAAATAAATAAACAAAATTTCTTTAAGACAAACTTTACCAGTTATATTATTAAGTATCCCTAAATATGATTTACTTAAGTTTGACACATACTCTTTAAAATAAAAAAAAAATGGACATAAATAAAAATATACAAAAAAAAAAAACCAATTTTGTGACAATTCTCGTTTCCTGCTTCTTAACAAGTAGCCATCTGGTATGCATCCATTTCACCGACGATACGATGCTTTTAGTAGCTCCAAACTCATGGTTTTATTAAATTTATGTGGTTTATGACCAATCTCTTCCAACATATAATTAACACAAGCCCGTAGAAATGCAACTTTCTTCATCAAATCGTCATTTGGATTTTTAATATTACGCACAATTGTCAACCGTTCTTCTTGCGTAGTATTTGGAACATCATCGAGAAATATCATTGAAATATCATCGTTGATTGGTTTGTGTATAGTTTTACGTCGCGGTCGTGTTGATCGCTGCAGATTCGTCGTATCCACACATTCAATATCGTCATCATTGTCACATTTCCCATTCATCAAATTGTCATCCTCAAGTTGAACTCTAGTCTTTTGTTGGGCCAGCATTATTTTATGGGATGTATTTAATGCTTGTCGCATCATAATGCCCGTTTTTCGTTTTGGACTGATATTTCGTTTTATCTGATGTGATTGGGATTTGGCTTTAACTAGCAGTGAATTATCTTCGATATTGTTGGCTATGCCAAATGCTTTGTTTGTGAAATCGTCCGAAAGTATGCCTCTTGGGGAATTTCCACTGAAACTATCAGATGCTGAGTCTGACGATGTGGTACTTGTTGTATTGTCACCAAAATGTCCAGCAGGATTTAGCGATTGTACGGAAACTATTTTAAATGCAGGCGGCATTGCATCAATGTTTTTTTCTTCGTTGATCAATATATTCGGATCAATGAATTCATTTACATCGTTAGCGTTATCATCTTCAATAATAATATCTGGAAAGATTTGTTCATCTTCATCTGAGTTACTCATATTGCAATTGAGTTGGAAACTACTTTTTCAATCTGAAAAGAATTAAATGTTCCTATTCACTCTTAGGGCATACACTTAGATTCAATTCTCTTTTTTAAACATTACAATAAGATGCATGGAATTTCCTAAAATATAATAAGGTTAAATTTCTCTTGGAGTCTCAGACAAATGAACTAAAAAAATTATAAAGCACGGAATTTTTGGAAAATAAAATAAAAAATGTTGTGTTGTCTACTGTAATGGTTAAAAGGGAAAGAAAGGAAAAAAAATTTAAGTCAAGGAATTTATTCTGTAAAATCTGGATCCAATTCTTTTTAAAAACTAAATCTTGTATCTGTCGTAACCCAAGTGTATTTGATAATTAAATATGATAAAAATACTAATCAATAATTCCAAATTAAAAAATTATAGCGTTCAATACATACGGAACATGTGCCCCGTTTGTTATTAACCACACAAATTACTGTTCAACATAATTTATATATTTTCTAGTAAATGATCTAAGTATATGTATAGCATTTTATCACAATCTATTACCTGTTATCTAGCACCTTATTTTCTTTAGCTTGGGCACTTAATTTTCTTTATTTTAGCAATAGTTTACAACGAATTATTTGATTTTGTTCTTCAAAAATTTGACAGCAAACTTATAAACGCGGCGGTGTTTAAGTGATGCCAAAAGAAAATACTATGTATTGATAGAAAAAATCAAACATCAGTTGTATAATTTTAATTAGTCATGGCAGCACTATCGGTATTGCAGTTTTTTATGGAATCGTTAAGAAAATAGTATTTTTATTTCGATGTTAATGTTAAGATATGATTATCTGAAATAATTTTTGATAAATTAATTTAAATTACTAAAAAAAAAAATCAATAAAAAAAGTAATCATTATTAAACAAGTTATGCTGTAAAACCGTTAATCATAATATTCAACGACATTACACATTCGAACAACTTAATTTTGTCAACATCGTGGTTCGTGGTAGACGCACGCCATTTTATAATAGGTAATCAAAATTTTTTTTAAATTATTTTATTTATTTTATGTATTATAGAATTACATATTTTAGAGTTTAACATAAATACAAATTTGCATCTACGAAAAATTAAACAAAATTTCCAATTAACCATGAGTCAGTGTGGTCGGTGCCTCGTTGCGTTTGATTTTATTTGAATTCAACTCAAATTACTAATTTGTACATTTTGCCGTTTTATTTTTTTTTTTTAAGTAATGGAAAGCATTCGCTTATTATTTGCTGTTTAAAACTTTTGCGTGCTGGCGTATATTGACATTTGTCAGGCCAAGTAACTCTTTTACCTTTCCAACGGGCTCTTCGGATCAAGTTGGACGGTGAAAGCCTGAAAGCAATTTAAATACTACTACTACTACTACTTCATTTTGCCTGCATTTATATGTACAACTTACTTTTTCTAGTTTTAAAAGTTTTTGATAGTTTGTCGTAGTCGCGGAATTATTTTTGTCAAAATTTTCATTGTAGGTGGTTCTTTATGATAGCATCATCTTGCGTGTAGCTTTCTTTCCTTTTGTATTTACTGAATTAGTTATGTCGAGTAAAACGTCTTAACTCTAATGCTCCACTGACGCTTGAAAGTTCCAGTGACTAGTAACCAGACAGAAGATTAAGGCTTATTTAGCTGCAGTAGAGTGGTCGGAAACCCAAATCCAGGCTCCGCATACAGAAGCATCTTTTCTACTACTGAAGATTTGTTGTGGTAGATAGGTCAATCGTCCTTGCTTGAGTGACTCCTTAAATGCTATACATCGGACATACTGGTGAATCTTTTTTTCTTCAATTTCGTTTTTTATTCAGCTCATAAAATCATGTGTGACGAAAGAATCGTATTTATTTAGTACATTCTGTTGATTTGCCTGTTTGAAGCAAATTGTTGAGTGTGGTGCAGGGTAAAATTTAAAATAATTGTTCAATAAGTATATTTTTCATTTATTTTATTTTATTTTATAATATGTATGCGCGAATTTTGAACACATTTAAAATTTATAAAATTTCTTTTTTTTTGTTGAGATGGGTACTAATTCGACTGAACTATATATATATATGTATATATAAAGATAAAATGCATAGTGTCGCTTAGCTTGGCTATGCTCAAAAATTATAACTATCATTATTGGTAAACTATTTCCTAATTTTTTAAATTTATTCAGTAGATCCAATTAACAGGAACCCATTGATGTTCATGTTTCATAACATCCAAAGCTTCAACAACTTTTCTAAATGTAACATCAAAATCTTCATTGACAATAGTCAAATCAATATATTTCTCATATTTTCGTTGCAGCAATGCACTCTCTTCAACGGTTGACACAAGATCATCATCCTATTTTGATTGAAATCGATTTATTATTAACATAGAGACAATATTTGAATTTTGCTTTCTAATTACCTCATATAGAGATGCAAGCGATTCTAGTGTTCTTGCACGTCGTGAACTGTATCTTATTGAGCTCTGTCTATCAAACTATAAAGAGAAATAAGACATCAATAAATAAATTATTAACAAAGGGTTTTCAAATTGAACGTAAACCATAAAATTACACAATTATTGAAGAGACTTACTGCTAAATTCCGTTGAGATCCTCCAGTTGCTCTCTGTTCTGCATAAATTTGTTTTAATTGCTCCATTCCTGGTGCAGCAATAAATATTACATATGGCATAAAATCAGGACTGCTGTGAAGCATTTTAAGTGCACTTGGAGCACAGTCAAGAACACACATTTTTCCTACAACAAAAACCGTCTTGTTAGATTTGATTGCTTGAACATTCTTGTTAGATTTGATTGCTATTATATTATACCTTGTTTTATAACATCCCGTATTGCATCCAAATGTGTTCCATACAAATTTCCACCATGTGTTCCGTATTCCAAAAATTTATTTTCTTTAATTTCTTGTTCCATATCTTCTCTTTCAAGAAAGTAATATCCTTTGCCATTTTCTTCTAGAACACGAGGCGGTCGAGATGTATCTATTTATAAACAGAGCAAAATAAAATAAAAATTCTATTTTTGATATTATAAAATAAAATAAAATATTTACGCGGAATTGTTGTTCCAAATTTTTCCGGATCACTATTAATAAGTCGATTTTTAAGCGTACGTCGTCCGACACCTTGGACACCAATTAAAATCAATGTTTTCCGTTCAAATGGTGGCATTTTCGTGACCTCTTCATAAGGCATTAAATCCGCTTTGTCATATTCACTATTTGATTTCGATTTGTACAGAGTTTTCCGTTTTTTCTTAGATATCTACAATATTCATTTATATCTAATGCTAATATTATGAATACTTCAAACATTAAATCGAAAAACACTAACCCTTGTTCCGCATATGCTTATTTTATGAACATAATCAGCTTCGGGCGGAACAAATGCTTTGCGCCGTTCTTCCAATTCTTGTGATGGTATAAGACCAGTTTGATCGTGACCGACAAGTTTGGCTTGCCACCAATTTGGATCTTTTACATTTATAATCTAAAATACATATAATTACTTAAAGATAGTCATTGTTTCGTTGTTATAACTAAGGCATACCTGCAATATATCGCCACGTAGGAATGGCAAACCGATCTCTTTGCATGGCAGTAATGTGTCATCGTTTGGTTCATAATCGAACAATGCTCTCATGTAACACTATAAATATAGAGAAAATACAAATTATTAGAATTAATGGCTAAGGGCAGGTATTTAATTTTGTCACTTAAATTTGAAAAAAAAAAAAAAAATATTTACTATTAAAAATGTGTTATACGAGTATTTAATGTATAATTCTATAAACATAAAAAATTAAAAATATATTGTGTGATAAAATAAAATTTTACTGGTTAAGTTAGAGGTGGTAGGAAGCTCTGGTAAGTTTGGCAGAACAAAACACTGTCGAACTCCTATGGGTGAGAGGTCATTCAGGTCTGGAAGGCAACGAAAAGGCTGACGAGTTAGCGAAAATAGGAACTAGCCTTCCATTACACTCACCTAAACCTTTCCTGGGCCTACCGGTTAGAGCTTGCAGACCTCTGCAAGAACAAATCTCCAGGAAGAGGCATCTGGCAAAAGGGAGGGCACAATCAGGATGCAGACAAGCTTTAGGGCGCCCGCCCTCATATCTCTATCGGGAGTAATTAATAGCTGTGTAATTATTCTTTAGTTATTTCTGTGAAACTTCAAGAGCTTGTCAGAGTTTTGTCGCAAATGGGTGGCAATGAATTTCTTCAAGTGAGTTTGATCTGGGGTCGTTTCTCAATGCAGCCGTTTTTTTTTTTGGAAGGACATCAGGGGTTTTGTTGCCGGGGATTCCCTCATATTTTCAGACCCATAATGATTTAACTCTATTGGTGTTTCTCAGACGTATTAGTTTTTTCTTGCAGTCCCATACTAGTTTTGATTTTATAACAGGATAGTCTAGTGCTATGAGAGATGCTTGGCTATCAGACAGACAACAATAACAACTAAAAATTCGTATACTCGATTGAGTCTGAAATTAGTACCGATGGACATTCGTATCACTTTTGTTTAGAACTATTACTATTATTTTTTGTTTTGTTTAAGACTAATTTATGGTCGGAGATGTACTATTTAATGTAGAATCGATCACCAATTTTGAAATTATGGGAAATTTTATTTGACCACACAATAATAATGAAAAAATTGCTATTTTTGTTTTTTATATCTAAAATAATGTGTGTTGTGTGTTAAACAAAATAGAAAAAAGTGACTTTACAACAGATATAAAAAAAAAAAAAAATTTATTAATAACATACCATGTTGATTAGATTTATAATGTGCGAATTTACAACATACTGATGTCATCCCATCACCATTTTAAGCACTTTTTGGTAGCCAGATATAGATATAGATTTTAAAATAAAAACAAAAAAAGCATAAAAAATATTGATTTGTTTAAGCATAAATTTTGATAAACAAAAAAAAAACAAAAACAAAAATTGTTAGTGCAACAGAAAAATAAATAATAAAATTTCGCTTGTCATTAATGTGAGTGAAAATGTGACGATTTTATTATAAAAAAATAAAATAAATATTGTGTTTGATCAATACCTAGTTGAATATATTCGGATATTTATAGTTTACATAAATGGAATTGATATTGGTGGAATAAAAAGAAAATGCCGAGACGGAATTTTACATTTCAAGTATTGAATTTCAACCATTTGCTGGAATGGCTTCTCAGGCATTGGGCTGTGTTCAAAACATGAACATTATGCGAACATTTTCATTATACAGCTTTACTATTTACTCGTCTCTATTTCACTATGATTTTTAAACATGTCTAGCACTAGGCTTATGAGAAGAGATGTTCCGGCTTAGATTTTTCTATTCCAAAGTTAAAAACAAATATTTTTTTTACCGTTAATGCCTTTGGAGTGATATGTTCAGGATTTGATTTCCAAGTTAACATTTAAAAGCTGGAAATAAACCAGGAGATTGACAAATAAATCCAGTGGAATGATAATAAATTCCTAAATACAGTGAGTAAGCTCAACGCTGAAGTTTAATGACAAAAAAGCAGAGCAAATTGTGTGCAATTATTAAAAGCGGTGTAGTTGGCAACACTGACGGTTGGTTTGGTTCCAGTTTATATTTGCATAAGTATTTTTTAGTACTTTGTTCACCCTAGGATCGGAAATTTTGTAAATTAATGGATTCAAATTTAAGTAGCATGACCGGAACAATTTGTTACACTAAAAATATTGATCGAACTATAACAGAACGGAAGTTATGCGTGATATAATAATTGAAATCGAAAATAAATTGCAAAAAAATAATAAAACTATAGATAATAAACAGTTTACAGCAAAACAAAAATTAACACAACTTACCGTCAGTTTTTTCCCAGTATCTAAATTTCGTCCATTTTTTACCTGGCCTCCAGACATTATTAGTCTGGCTGATTTCATTTCTTCATCCAAATTCGGTCCAATTTTCAATGTAACCGATTCCTTTGCCACCGAAATCTGTTGCTGCAAATCTTCGGGCGTTGATACGGGCACCCCATTAACTTCAAGTATTACATCACCCGGATGTAGAAGACTCTGTTTATCAATCATACCACCGGCTAAAATTCTAGCAACCACCAATTGATTGTGTTCGTCCACTTCAACCGTTAGTCCAAGCGGTTCATTTGGATTACGTCGTAATCCAACCATTTTTATCGTTTCACCAGGCATTATGTTCGTTGCGTCAACAATATCACTGTTTGAATTAATTACTTCGGGATTATCGTCAAATGGTATTTCACCCACTTCGTCGTGAGCATTTATCAGTGCTTTAACATGAGGTTTGTTTAATATTCTAGCTAATTCTCTAGCATTTGGATGTCTGGCCGTACCACACTTTTGGAGAATTTCTTTAATAAGTGGTTTATTGTTTACTTGTACCGGTCGTAATGGTTCGGAAACTGTTTCCAATGAATCTTGTATCTGAAATGTAAACAATTTTATATATATTAAATTAATTTATTTATTTATTGTTCACACAGCACTTTTATCTGAATCTATAAAATTGTTTGCTCCCTTCGCATAACTTATGATTCATTTATAATTGCAACTATAATTTAGTATAGTGATTCATTCAGATTAATCAATTAAATCAATTGCATTTCGTATAGAATATCTGATTTGATTTTTTGTGGTTCAATTAACACTACTTATTACATTACTTATTAAGCCAATCAAATATTTGCGTTAAAGTTTCTAACATTATCGCAATTTAAGACGTTTGAAAAAGTTGTTTATTAGATTTTACTTAGTCTGCTCACACATAATTTAATTACAGCAAATATAGTAATTTATATGTTAGCATAGTTCAATTGGTTATGACCTATATTATTAATGTGTCATTTTGTTTTGTTGTAAATACCATGTAGTAATGTTACACATTTTATTGCAATAATCTCAATGGTTGAATGGTATAGTGTTTAAGACTGTAGCTGTAGAACATACATAATATAATTAAATACATTAATCTATTTAATTTTTAATTAATTCATTCATTCATTTTTCTGCTCTTTAGCCATTTTCAATTAACAAATTACTATTACTATTACAGTACAGGCAATACTTGTAAACTTTACTATTTTAAATAAAGTTTTTTTTTAATTTTTAGATTATGATCATTTCTCATGCAATTTATGGTTGAATCACTTAAAAAGTAAAAGCCAGGAAAGTAAAGTTGTTTTCCCGTTTTTTATATTTGCATAAGATTATATTGTAAAAAAAAAGAAAAATTGGAATTGTAGGGAAAAAGTTTGCTGTTTTAAGAGAAATGCTATTCATGTTCACTTCATTATTATGCTTGACGTACGAACAGAAAATGGATTGTTGGTAAGTATAAGTATACATATAACCGACTATATAATAGTACATTAAAACCATTATTTATCCTCCTAAGGGAGACAAAATATAATAAATTATGGAAATTAACCAAAAGCCTACCATTAAAACAAACTTGATAGCTTCGATAGAATAAAAAAAAACCAAACTTTTCTTTGGATATATTCTAAAGAAATTTGTTTTTATGTTTAAAACACGCACAAATTATAATAGTTATGATTGATTAGCTTTGCTATTAATATTCATAATAATAGATATAAATATTTAGATCAGAGAGATTTACGTTCAGACGATATGCTAACTGTTCAAATTTGAGTAAAATTTTGTCACAAACGTTGTTCATATCGTGTAACATACATTCGAACACAAAGCATACGTTCACATTTACTAGATTTTCCAATGCATTTGATAATCGCATCAACCATAAACTACTATGTTTTAAACTGAAACATTATTTTCACTTCACGCATGATGCTATAAAGTTGATGGAATTGTGTTCAAGTAACGATAGTCGACCATTAGTTGTGCGTTCCGCAAGGCTCGATTTTGGGACCTTTACTATTCTGCATGTTTATCAATGATCTTCCGAATTTTGTGCAATACTCTCGTTTTGATTTATTTTTCTAATGACTGTGAGTTGAGACTCTCTCTTAGCCTGTAGGTGAACTTTCAACCTGTATCTCTTAAGATGAATTCAGACTTGGCATTTATTTATGAGTGAACGGAGAATAATGGTTTCATTCTAAATTCATCTAAATCCCAAGTAGTGATTGTATGAAAAACCATTATGGACGACGCAGATTTGACTCGATTGTGGAATATGCTAATTCAATCTTGAAATACTCTATAACTTTTCTAAATACCGACTATTCGGTTTTCTATTTAATGTAATTGATTTTAAGTTGCCTAAAAGTCTGTTAAAAAAAAGCCCCGGGCCCAGTATGTTACACTTCAAATAATGCATTTTGCACGGGCGCTAAATGTGTTATTTATTTTTAGGCCAATTTGTGTTACATGTTTCATCATGTCTCTTTTTGTGTATGTGTGTGTGCCTTGAGTCATCATCTTCTAGTCGGCGTGTAAATATGCAGCGAGTGTTGTCGGATGTTGAATTTTCCTTTGTTATTATTAATAACTTATTACCCATTCTAAACATTAATAAGATACATATGTACGTACATAGGAATGATGACTGTACAAGATAATTATTGTTTCATTTCGACTGCTGCAAAACTTTGTTATTGGGTTGTAGGTATAGGTGATCGTAAGGTCACTGATGAAATCAATAACGTTTTGACATTTATGCGTCGCCGATTTTTTCTTTTTTTTGTGCAAATCTTATACTTTCCAGACTGATGCAATCTACTGATGTAACAACATTCGTTTCAATTTGTCTGAATTTTTGAACGTCGAAGAAAATTTTCCAATATAAACATAAATGTCTAATAGGAATTTCACACAGAATATTATCGATACTAAAATATACTTTCAACATCTGATTTGATTTTGTGTTTAGATATCCTATAGGAGTACATTTAATGTGTATATGGCTATATATCAATTTTTTAACAAAATGTTCAAGGCAATCTCCTTTGTAAATGAATAATGTGGGCCTATTATTTATATTTATGATATTTTTCATCCGAAATGTACAATGGTATAAACGAAATTACAAGAGAAATTGTTATCTTTTCCATAGATTTTAGGTAGGTGTGGTTGTAAAAGTTATCGATATATCAATGGAATTGATTTGACATTAAAAAAATCTCTTTAAATTTATTAACGATTGAGTTTTAGTTTATTTATCTATCTATAAAAACATATGTCTCGCTAGAAGTGAAAACAAAACCTAGCTGAATAGAATATTAGTACTTTTATGGGCGTATATTGGTCACGTGCTTAAAATTCAAATTACAGCCGTATTCAAAACATAAAATTTTAAGACTTCAAAATCGATGAAACTTTTCTATCTTCAGCTAAGGTCGTGCCTAAGAATTTCTGAAACATAGATAAATAAACATACGACGCTTAATTAATACTTTACACGAAACATAAACATGATTATTTACAGAAATCATAAACCTATACGCTAATAAGTAAATAAACAATTTAGCAAATATACAGATTTTTTTTTGAAAATGATGTACGCACTTCAGGATATCATTCTTCAGCAATTTTTTTCTAAATAAGGAACGATACTACAAAAGTCATACTGCGATATGTCCGATTACAAAATGGATATAAATTCCGTTAATTACGACATACATATGTTCAACCTTAACGGCTATTATTCCCTTATTTGTTGATTTTAGATGGCATCAATGATTATATCAATATTATCTGGATACGAACAAAATTTCAACAATAAATGCCTGAGCGAATATTTTTTTAACACAAAGGTAGAACATTATTGGCTCAATCAATTTTTGTTATTTCACTTGTTTATTAATTTTTTTTTCTTTGCTAAGAAATATTAAGTAAAACTACTTACTTAACTATAATTTTAAATAAAATCAGCACTTATATGATGAACATGTACAAATGAGTAATAAAAAAAAAACACATTTAATAATTTAATTTAAATTAAAAGATCTCTTTAAAATCTGATGACGTAATTCAAATGCTTTATTCAAAATGGCCGATCGTTTCTTATAAATTTCTACTTATGTGAACAGAGATTTATAATATAATGTCAACTCTATCAATGATTGTTTTATAATAATTAAAAAAAAAGAAGATTGATATTTATTGTAGTTGGAGATTAATTGGATAAAATTGAATATATAGGAATATATGGTATTCAGTCAACCGTTCATCTTAAAATATTCGAGAGCCACTTGGACACAATAAATAACACACCTTAAAATTATTTCTCACACAAAAAAAATTCTGTTTACACTAAATCCAACTTCAGTATATAACACGTAGTACATATAAGCTTGTCGTACGTTAGGTGCATTAAATTTGATTTTTATATACACTTTTTCCAATAGGTCTATTTACCTTTAAATGGTTCGCTTTGTATCCAAATTTGTGATAATTAACAATTAATAAAGCAAAACAAGAAAAACGCCACGACACTTTAGAAAACAAGTAGTTCTTCAAACGGTATTAAAGGTACACTGTTCTGTGGGGAAGTATTACATACCGATACTCAACAACAACTATTGTTTCAGAGTATTTAAATTTCACTTACAACCGTATGTTGCCATGACGAAATATTGGTAGGTATATACATAGATATGTAAGTATGTAAGGTATATCTACTGCCTACCTACAATATATTAAATATCGCGATCGCGACTTTAGCGATGCGTGTTTTTTGGGGGAATTACCTATACAATGATACACGCGATATGGCGGCAAAACACGTTTTCTACTTTGGAATATGGAATTGTAATGTAATGTTTATTGCATTCCTTTGCATTGACTATACATTTACTTTATAGTAATATTTATTTAATGGATAAATTGAAGGCGCATTGTTTTGTATACTAATATCTATAGAAGTAATATATAAGTACTATATATATATTCATTTATAATACATATATGAATATAATCAGAAGAGCACATGATTTGGTTGAAAAACGATAGTTTATTATATTACTTAAGTACTATTAATTTTTACTATGACTGTACTTTTGCTTATGTACATTTATTATTTAATATTTAATATTTTAATATTTGTTGTAGATCTGTACAGCAATCGATTTACTAAGACTGGTGTCAGCATAATTGCTAAATTCAGAGAAGAATTAATTATACCTCAAAGTGACATGAAAAACTTATGGATTTGGCTCGAAATATGATGAATGGTAAGTAATTAATGTCGATTTTTGGGTGGTTCACTCAATTGTTGTAGTATTAAGTTCATAGATCATGTGTAATTTTTCGGTTCCATTTATATCAGTGGTACCAGACCGTAATGGGCGAATTGCATTGATACCATCATTCTTCTATGTATTATTATACATATACATATAATATAATTAACAATGTATTTTAAAGGTTACTGGAGACACTATTTTATTGTTTTACATTTGATTTTGTACAATTGATGAAAAGAAAATGGTCACAATTGTGATATGAACCTTGTTATATCTACGTGCTTAGCATTGCATTTGCATTAATGTATCTATACTACATAGATTATATTATTATTCGAGTTTTAATTCAATCATTATATTGTGATATGATGAAATTGAATAATCTATAAGCAAAATTATATTAAAATAGGTTTTTAAAAAAGTCATTGTCCGAATATGAATACACGAGGTAACGTAAATTATCTTTATGGTTTGCAAGTATTCTGTACGATCTAGCAATAATTACATTAAATTATAGCCTTCAATTTCGATTATTGTTGTTGTTGTGCCCAAATAGTCTGTTCTGGATCCGTATACATATGGATTTGTTGTGATTGTCCGAAAGGTTCATTCAGAGTAGATTAGTTAGGCATCTTGATAGTTTAATAAATATTTGAAATCTTATTAGAAATTTTAGTAAATATAGTAAATAAGTATTTTTGAAGTGAGAACTCCAAAAATCCAAATTGATATTTAATGTGTTATGCGACTATTTGCATTGTAATGGAAGCGAATAATTTTTCTATATAAAAAGGCTTTTTAAAATCATTGTCCAAATATTTTTAAAAAAAAGTTAATTTATATGGATCATTAACTAAGACTAGGTACTAGTATACTAGTACTAGTATACTAGTATGTACTAGTTTAATGTCAAAAGCGAAAAATTTTCTACTAAGTAAAATTAAGAAAATAATTATTAACTTAAATTATTTTTTTTTAAATTTATACTTACTTTAATCAATTGTGTTACAGCGGGACTATCTAAAAGGCCTCTTAAAAACACTAAATCTCTTTCATTAGCTCCAGCCTTGTCATTTAATTCCGATAAATTTTCTTTTACGTGTAGATATGCATCTGTAACAAAAAAAAAACATTCTTTATTAAATTACCTTTCTATTATAAGTTCGGAAAGAAGTATAATAATTAAGTTCACTTTCAGGGTATAGATGAGGGTAAAATGATTAAGAACCCCCTGTTGCCAATAGTAGTTAGAGTAATTGTTAGCTTTTTTTAATTAAGAAGAAATTACCGTAAGTATGTAACCCTTCTAAAGGCTAGACTCTTTGTCTTATTACTTGTGCTTTTGCCTGTGCACGTTTAACAATAATTCGATTTTCATTTGTTACGTGGTGCAATGAAAAAAAAAACAATAATCAAAAAGTTTTGAGTACACAAAAGTTTTACTTGAAACAATTTTCCCCTAATTACAACATTTCTGTTTCTACAGTACATTGCCCGTATAAATAAACGTTCAACTTAACTTTATGTTCCTGTTTATCCGAATCACAGCGGATATTGATTTTTTATATGTAATTGCTGAAAAAATATTTATGTCAAATCATTTAATATCTTTCTAGAAATATATTTGGAAACAAAGTTTTTTGGCCTTGTGTAATTGAGTTCTTGTCAAATTTGGGGAAAGTTTTTCGTGTATATTGTGAAAATGTATGTCCAACTATCACTAATTAGAAATTGTTTGTTAGTTTTCTATAACAGGCTTAGCATTACAAACTAAATGCCTCACGAAACATTTTGATTTCTAATTCCAAATTCACAAGAATTTCGCTAAAATGAGTTAACAAAAGAGGCTTAAAAAAATAGTTAGGACCAAAAGCAATTCCCCGTTTGCAGATTTCCGAAGAGGCTGATAGATCTGATGGATAGAGAGATATGTATAATGATGGGTAATAATTGTGAAGGTTATATATGTCTAGATCTGATTTGATTACAGTAGAAGAACAGGTTTTGAGGATACCACAATGTTTTTGTTGGCATAGTAGAAATGTAAAGGTCATCAATGATCCAGAATCGTATTTACTTAGATCATTTTTCTTCGTTTCATTCATATATTGAGCCGAAAAAGAAGCTGGTTTAGTTTTAATTATTTTTACAAAAATCGGAATCTGTCAATAACCTTCTTAAAATATTCACTGTAATGCTAAAGTAAATGGCAGCATGGTACATAAACCTGTTGTTTTGATTGTAAATGCCACAGAGAAAATACACAAATTTGCCAAGTTTATGAGAATTCGAGTACAAAACACAATATTTTTTTCATTATTACACAAATAAACAAAATAATTGTGTATAGTGATGATGCTTCCGTTACATGTTTATAACCCAATACCCAAAATCCTATTAAAACTATATTTTTAGAAAATCGATATGTGAATATGGTAAATAAACAAAAAAAAAAAATACTGAACATTTTTATTAAGTAATCTTAGGTATCAAAAACATAGAGGATGCGTAAAAAACTCACCATTATCAACTTGTTTCGATGCCGCAATATTCATTTGATTTATGCTAGACAATAACTCAAGTTTGTCTTGTTTTTCTTTTTTACTAAGTCGCACCATCCTCCACCACTAGAAGACTTTTAACAAATGTTTTTCATTTAATAATAGAGAAGAAAATTTTAAAAAAACCACTTGGCGTGTTGTGTTAATTTTTTTTTTTTGGATCGTTACTTAAATATTCTTAATTAGAACGTTATCTTCTTTCTAACCCGAAATAGTAGACAACACTAACTAACTGTATGCGTTAAGATTCACCGAGTCACTCAAAACATTATGCAAAAATATCCAAAAATAAGTTCATTGTTTCGAAATTTACGAATTCTCCCACGCACCACACATGTACTATACGCAGAGTCACTTTTTTTTTATATACAATATATGGCTCTCTCTCTTTCTCTTTGATAGCTTAATTTCCTATAGGAAAATACAAAAAAAAAAAAATTACATCTTTTAAGTATATTAATTGAATTTTCTCAAATGACACCTTTTCGGTTTGTGTGACATACATAAGTAGTTTACGCATGGATATGAAATATTAATGAAATTTTCAATAGTAAAAATGCCACAACACGATCATCAACGAGTTCAAATAATTTGATAAACAAAGATTGAAATTATTGTTTTTAAGTATATTATGTTTGTTTTAAATGTTTTTTTTTGTTTAGTTTGTTTGTTAAATAATTAACTAAATTTTAAAATAGATTGAGGTAGAAAAAAAAATAACAACGACGTATAACCCTATAGTGTATAGTTGTAGTGTAGACTTGGTAGACAGTTTATTAACCACACTCAGATTATACAAACAATACGAAGGTACACAAAAATAGATTATGTTTGGTGTGTAATGCGAAATTTTAAAATATGTCAGAACATCAAACATCAAAGACTTTTTTTTTTTTCAAATGAAGAAATTGCGGGAAAATTAATGTTTCCTAAAATAGGGCTGGGTAAAGTTGAATTGAATTCAGCCAAATCACTCTGAAATAGTGTTTTTAATTCGTTCGGGGTGTAGATCATTTGTTTTTTCATTTTGATAATGCTCTTCATATAAAATACAATTTTCTTGTTTAGGTTTGGATATTTTGCGGCCATCAGCTGCAATAGAAGTAGAAATATCCAAGTCTAAACGGGAATTAAAGACACCAACTCTCCGCTATGTTTTATATCTCATTCATTTCCACTGTTATTGGAGGTAAGGTGTAAGGCCTATCGATTTTCGATCTCTGTGTTGGATCGTTTCAAATTCTTATTTGAAAAAATGTGTCTTTTTAGTCATATAGTCACGTTTAATGGACGGTCCATATTTCGATGGGTTATTTTAAATGGGTTAATTATAAGGGGTTCAGTACGTCAGAGCTTTAATATCCATTACTGTTCAATTCGTTAAATGTTAAATGTTTTTCGTATAATTTATAAATTAAATTATGGTTTCCATTAAAGGAAAGGAAGAAGTGGTTGGGGTTGGTTTTTATTGCCGAGAAAGAGGAATATATTTTGCAAAAAATACTTTTTTTTGAACATTTTTTATTGTACTTGTTAATGCCTGAAAAAGCACCTCCTCCCCGGAATTGTGGTGTACTTTTAAATCCTGGGAAAGCCTGCACTTAATTGACTCAACAATGGTACATTTTACTATAATTTTAGATGAGTATAATTAATAGAGATGCAAATATAGCTAATAAAACAGTGTATTTCTAATTGTTTTTAATGTATTTTTCATTATCTCAATAAATAATGTAATTTTTACGATTTTTATTTTCATTCATTTAAAATTTTCTGAAGAATAAATTTTTTTTTTTTTAATTATAGGGTACCAACTACCAACAAATGGAAAAATGAGAATGCTTATTACTACATAAATTAAATGCAGGAAAAATAATATTAATTTCTTTAACAAATTAAATGAACGTGGGTGTTATCTTCTCTCATATATACATACATATGTATGTACATTGTATATAGGTAGGTACAAAATAATTTTCCATGAATAAATACATCAAAATTTATTGATTTTCCAAATCATTTCACAGCATTCTAACTAAACCATAATAATATGCACAAATTGAATATACGACAATATTTAATTTTTCAATATCACTCATTGGGATATCATTAAATATTGCGGACAACAGAGATTCAAGCTATCACCGCACTTTATCACAAAGAAGAGAAAAAAAAAACCCACAGCAATGAAATAGATAGGTTAGTTCCCATCCCACGGCACACAATACGGAATGGCACAATGCCAGATATCATAAATTTCATTTTAAAAATCACTTTTCAATTAGGGTTTGTTTAGATTTTTGTCCATTGGTAAACATTTTTGTTTGTTGTATTTCGTTATGAATAGAAATTTGTTTTTTAACCGAACTATGGCACCTTACTACATATATCGTGAATGAACACTATTATGGTTGTTGCACTTACAATAAGATATTTTATTTGTTTGCATATAAATATAAAGAGAAACAAAAAAAACTACTTAGAGAAGTACTAAACCGGTTGAATAACTTGGGACAAGTCCACGCTGTGTATACCTCTCTACACAGTCTTGCGTCACTTCTATAAAAGCAACTGCTAAACTGGAAACGGTCGTGTACACAACGCTTAATATGCCATCCACAAGTAGCGGCTTCTCTTCTTGATTTGCCGTTTCTTATATTTTCTCTGGGTTCTTTTTTTTGGTTTGTTTTGTTTGTTTCTTACGCTAAGGCAGCCGGGGTGATGTCATTATATAAATGCCTGGCTGTATACAAATACATTGATAAATACAATTTTTCGTTGGGTTATTTTAGAGATGCTCAAATACGTATTTCATCGTTTCACAGCATATGTACATAAAGAGGGGAAATATTTTTTGGTGATTTTTTAAATTGTATGATAAAATACAGGGTGATAATGATAAGTAATGTCAAAAATATATTAGGGGGTGTAGAAAACAATATTTTAAGATAATTTAACGTTTGAAGGAACTGGAGAAAGAGAAGGGATTTTAGAGATTTCGATCTGAACACCAACCAAATATGTAGGTTCGTATTGTCTCTGAAACTCGATTAAATGTAGAGCAGAGAAGTGCTGTACAATTAGTTTGGAAAAATGTTAAAGGTCCGACAAGCTCACCTTATAAACATTGTATACATATAAATCTGGGTTTACCCACCTCCCAATTACCATCATAACATATATATATACAAACACCTTACACCCACTCTCTATAATATGTGTGACAAGACGACAATCATTAACACTGCGTCCTACGTATTTTCATTTCCATCGCCTTTTTTTTGGTTTCTTTCTCATTTTGTACTTTTTCATTGATTTCTACACATTACGTCCATATATTAACATAGTTCCACACAATTCGACGTTTTTCGATCCTTTTCAAGCGTTTCCGTTTAAGGAAGCAAGTCATAACTTACATGGTTCCAAGGATAATCTATTCCATGAATTCCGGACATTTTTGTAATTAATTTCATTCCTGGCTGACCGGTACATTTCGTACGTATATGTTTACTGGAAATGTTAAAAGAAGATCCCGCCCTATCTTCTTTTAACATTTCCAGTAAACATATACGTACGAAATGTACCGGTCAGCTAGGAATGAAATTAATTACAAAAATGTCCGGAATTACTTAAGAATACGTACATTTACCATAGCTCTACCTCAACATTTTCAAAAAAAAAAATTTGTACCCTTTGATAGGGGGTAGGGGTAGTATATAAAAACTTGATTGTTAATGCGGACTCGAACAATTTTCTACATCACCAACATGAAATGTTTTTGAATTTAATTGGAACGAATCAATCAAGTGTCCGCAAGAAAACTATTCATTATAAAGTTAAAATTCGTAGTTATCTTCTACTCCTCTATAGTTCTTCTGGCTTCATATTCTGCATACATATCTAATTTTATTGGATACTTGGTAGATGCTTTAAAAAACATTCTTAAAGTTCAATATTTTGGTCATCCCTCTATCATTTGATATAACCATTTGATCATAACCACCCTTTTATAAAATATGTAATATAGATGAACATAATAATAAAGAAATAAACAATATTTTATTACAAAAGACACATTTTTGTTTACTTTGCATCGACATCGACAGGTTTTATTTTGTGTAAATATGAAGAATACAAATGAGGTCAATGAATGCATCATATTCAGACATATACCTACACAAATACATACATATTTTCATAAAAACTTAATATATAAACATTGGAATATTTTGTATGTACACAAAAAAGAAAAAAATAATTTAGAAATTATTTTTTTAAAAATTTTCTCAAATTGACTGTTTGCTTAAAATAACAAATCATCCCAAAAAATTCGTTAATATAATAACAGAAAAGTCAATTTGTTACGATTAAAATGTTTATTAAATTATGCTGAATCCATATTTCTTAATTAATAACATACGAGACAGCGCGCGTGGGTGTGCCACAAATATTGCATGGCAAAAATTAATTCATAATAGACAATAATAATTAGTGATTTGTACGATTATGAGTCTATATCACGGTTCATTCTTATCTTAATTAAATTGAAAATACAGAGGATTCGGTTTTTTGGTTGTATTTTTTAATAACTTAATTATACCCAATTTGATCAAATATTTACAGTTTTTCTGAATGTTATGTATGAATACCTAATCAGTAAAGAAGAAATAATTGGCTACGCCGATTATAATATACCCGTATAGCGTATAAGTACTTGTCTATTTTGTCTGTACAACAATTATATGTATTCAATGATTAAAAACCCTTGAAATGACATAAAATTGATTACAGCGCCATAACATTAGATTGTGGAACTTTTTGGTCTATAAATGAAATTTTCATTTTTTTCTTTATAATTTTCGTCATATTATTTTTTTCCGTAATTCAAATATTTTCCGAGTAAATGATAAAACACACATTTTCGTCATTTTCATTTTTTTCGTAATTCAAATACATAATAATAATAAAATTATTAAGTAGGGCTCGGAATTTTAAGTATCAATTTTATTGTTGACCGTCATTTTGGTTCGTATACCTTCCTATTAGCGTTACTAAATTTTTAATCAAAAAAATATTTTGTAGGCCTAAGCCCTTTCGTTCACTGCACACGATACGACACCATTAATTATCGCTTTTGGAATTTGTTCACCGGAACTGACACGACACCGACACGTGGTCCGGTTATTGTACGAATCGTGTTGCGATATTTTTTGGTATCGTATCGATTTAAGAGAACATGGTGGACAAAGGTAAATTTATCTACATTTACAAAATGATTACATTACTTATTTCCCATCATTTTTTTTTTAGACCATTTCAAAGTTCGAATTCTCACCGCTGTGGCGGTATTTTCAATAAACATATAACGGTAACGGAGCACTCTGGTTCAAGAAAGTTTTTTAAGTACATTTACCAATTTAGAAAGCCATATAAATACAACAATACATTTTTGTATGCGGAAGGGGTGGGGGTATTTTCCTCCATATACATACCATATGAAAACTAACAAAATTGGTGCATAATTAAGAATCGGTGTTATGTTTTATATTGCTGTTTACAGTAGGAAACCTTTAGATTTAGAATATGCCAATGTGGCGCCCAGATATTATTACCCATTTTCCCTTTCTCCCAAGCAGAATATCGACTTTTGTAAATAAATTATCATTAGCTATGAATAAAATATCATTACCTATGAATAAAATATAGATTTAAATATTTTGAAGATTATTGGCTCAATTTAAGATAATAAAGTCAATTTAAAGCGATTACTTACCAAAATTCGTTTCAAAAGCATTTAAATTTGACTTATTCTTTCGAGAGAATTTGTTCCATTTCAAATCCCTAATGTACTGCCAGAAAATGTTCAATGCCCGTTTTTTTTTAATTTTTTCTTTTTTCATTGCTTTCTCATCCCAATACACTTTCAATGTTTATGAGTGAGTTAATTACCCATTGTCACCCTGTAAAACTGTTTTAAAACATTTTAGAATATTATTTAAAAAAAAAAATTTCACTGCCACCAAAATCCTTCCACAGTTACATAAAATTGAACAAAAAAAAAACTTCCTATTTTTAGAAAATTGTTCAGTGTTCACGTTACAATATTGATTCGTCTATAACACAATTATTGTTTATTATTAAGCGGGGGGTATATATTAATTGTGGTCTTTTGGTTATGGATTTTTTTTTTAAATTTTTTTTTTTCACTTAAATTTTAATTTTACTGTGATTAAAATCAAACCCTTATTTTCAGGTAACATACATCACTGTCCGCTACACTAGACACTAATGAAGATTGACCGCAAACGTCTTCTATATGAAATGTTTCCAGGTTCTCGAATTATAATTAAATTTTCTACAAAGTATTTGTCTTCGATTTTTGAATACTACACGACGGTTTCGTGCAACTAAACAAAAATGTTGGTAAGTTATACGTATGTAGGTACACAGACAATGGGGAAAACATTGATTGAATTTCCCTTAGATGGTGGATATTTCTATATAGTGGGGTTAAAGAACTTATTATTCGTTTTGGGTGGCGGTGGAAATTTTTTTTTTATTTATTGAGTGATGCCATAGCATGTTGTACATCATAATAATACATAGGTAGTAATATTATACATCATTTCCCGGCTACAATTGCTTATTGCACTGTGAAGTTGAACAATAATTGCATATTGGAACGGAAATGATTTATGAAAAATTGATTTTGACCATTGGAATAGAATATTCCTGTAATTTATGTGGGAATTTTTAAATTATTTTGTAAACGTAAAGTGTCTTGTTTGACATAAGCCAAAATCATTTTTGTTACATTATAATTGTGAACAATTTTTTCTGTTATTCAGTTTCGTTCTGGAAACTCCACAGAAAAATATAAGTATATAAGACACTTTACCTTATGGCTAGAGAATACTTAAAAAATAACTACAATGAAGGTCTAGAAAAAACTACAATAAAGATTTTGCTATCCGGCGCCATATATAAACTTGATAAATTTGTTTTAATTGTGTTTGGGGTAGATTTTTCATTAAAAGGTACCCACCATCTAGCATCTAGCTAGATAGAACATTTTTATTAAATGCTAAATTCTTCTCCAACATTTTTGTTTTATTTAGTAAAAAATTAAAAATTGATACATAGATATAGTGCCCCAGTCTTTTTATTTATTTAATTTTTAATTTAACTATTTTATTTTGTTAAAACTAACAAAAATTAAAAAATTAGTAATTACAATCAATAATCCACAATCAATAGATAGACAGGATTAAAAGAAGAAGAACCAATGTCTGGACGCTAAGCTGAACTATATGTTTTCCTTAAAATAGACAAAACAGTATTTCTTGATATTACTTTCAAGAGAGTCTTATCTACTTGATGTTAAGTGGAAGTGCATTCGACAAACCAGAGACATGAAGCAAAGACACCTACTGATACGTGACGTCGTCTGAGTAGGCATAATTAAATCAGTGTGAAATGTGAATGTAAAATAGCTCTAATTAATAAGAGGCAAATGTAATTTGAAGTGTTAAGGAAAAACAATTGGCAATTCAAAAGAAAAATGATTAAAAAAAAACATTTTACTTCCAAAAAAAGTACAGTTCGATATTTGACGATTCCACTGTAATTGTATTTATTATACCAAACATGCGCATTTGTAAGGTTTTTCGTTTTACTAAAGAACAATACTCAAACGTGATTATCATCTTGTTTTTGTTTGACGTATCGAAATATTGATTATTAATAAAAATGAAAATTGCAAGATATAAGAAGGCCCAGCGTACGATTAATTTCTATAAAAATAATTTTGAATTTCGTGAACCATTTCAAATACTAATCGATGCCACATTTTGTCAACTTGCATTACGAGTAATTTGCATTTTTATATTAAACAGAAATAAATTCTAAATTCTAACCTAACTCTTTATTTAGTTTCAAATTAACATCCAAGATCAAATACCCAAATATCTTCAGTCTGAACTTAAACTGATTACAACACAATGCATCATTATGGAAGCCGATAGTTTGGGTCCGCAGCTGATTGGAGCAGCGCAAATTGTCAAACAATTTCTGGTACATAAATGTGGTCACGATAAATCACCAATATCTGGATCCGAATGTATGCGTTCGATGGTAATATTTTCAGATTATTCATTGACATTTTAAATTCATAAAATTATTTAGGTAAAGAAAAACAATTACATTGTTGCTACACAAGATCGTGAACTTCAGAATTGGATGCGATTGCGACCGGGTCAACCACTGTTGTATCTACATCAACGAACGCCTGTGCTAGAGCAACCGTCCGATGCGAGTAAGAAATTTTCGGAAAAAAAAATTGACAAAACTATTGGTTTTTGTGAGGGGGATGTAAAGAAATTGACGAATACGAAAGTGGCCGAAGGTGTTCCGATACCAATTATTACAGAGAAAAAGAAAAAGTTCAAAGTAAAACGTCCTAATCCGTTATCGTGTAAGACGAAAAAGAAAATACGATTGGTTTTTAAATCGGAAGAAGTTGGGGGTAAATTTCTTAAAGACGGTGGAGTACAGAAAAGGCGCATACGAGTGAAAATATCAAAACACCTTAAAAATCTTGTGAAAGTTACGATAAACTAAATGTTGTCAAATAAATTGAAGTTAAAAAAATCCTTCTCATTATCTGTTCGAGTTTTACCCAAATTTATATATCATTTGGTTAAAGTTTCATCTTACCAAATAATATTTCCACTGTAATGTCTCAATTCCACATTCCGACCTTTATTACTTTGCTCCACCATACATAAAATCAAATAAAAATCAGCGAAATGCGGAAAATCATTTGACATGAATCGACTCGAGCTGTGACTATGAAGGAAGAGCCATTATAAGATCGATGTCTCATAAAAGAGTTGCAAGTCATTCAAGAGTACCAGATTCAACAATTAGAATTTTTTATTTAATATATTTGGCTAATTTTTACGATCATTTTGGACTACGTAGGATGAAAGGCACTAATTTTGCCATTAGTATAATGCATAGGTCGCCAAACGCCACTCAATTTACTCAAAACCACTCGCAGCCATATTTGTTTTCATATACACATCTATTTT
>JANSTT010023513.1:0-39669 GCA_026745375.1 Platyura marginata | reverse complement strand
ATATATACATATGTAGCAATATACCAAAAAGGACATATTTATATGATTTATTACAACATTAAGTTACAATTTAATACATTTGGTTACATATTTTGTTTTATTTTTAAATGGAACAGCCTCAATATTAATTTATTCAATATGCGGAGAAAGCAAAAAAAACAAAAAAAACTGCATTAAATGCAATCATAAAAAACATGCTTCTCACTTTAAAATACAAATTTAAACTGACGACAAAACACCACCACCTACATACATACTGTACATATGTATAATACTGTATATAATACATCAGAAAAAGCTTTAACTTTTTTAATAAATTTTCTTGAAATAACATTTATATTGTGTATAGTGTGAAATCTATTTTCATGCTTTATCCAAAACTTCACATGTGTCTCTTTTATTTGCAATATTTTTAATAAAATCGCGTGTTGTACATTGAAAAGTAGGTATATAAAACGACGACACATTTTATCCGGAAAATAAAGACATTTTTTTTTTTAAATCGTATATTTCATACTTTTGATATCGTTTAGTTTAAGTATGGAGCAATTTAAAATAATATCCCCCTTCTTTTCTTTTTTTTTTTTTTTCTTCAAAAGTGAGGAAATACGACAAGTAAATTATGGATAATGGATATGTACTTACATATGTTGTTATAAAAGAGAAAATTTTCTGTTATTGAGTTTGTTTATTTCCAAATAATATTTTGTTATCTTTGCAAAAGATTAAGGGGGTAAATAGTAGCAAAAGAATTGCTAGGTTACAGATAATGTAACCAAAAAAAAACGCTACTAACTAAAAATTATTAAGGACAAACACCGAAATGGATGTTTTTCGGTTTCAAAAGACTTTTACATAGATTTAGCCACTGCTAAAAGATTCCCCTGTTACAAGTACCCTACATCACCTACTAGTTCATTGAAAATCCCACATGAAATCCTTAAACATATACCTATTTATGCAATGTGTGCAACAAGACGCCATTTTGTTATTCATCATTTACCGGCTAGGATGCAAAAAAATTTTAATGAACAGAAAATGTCCCAAATTTGTTGTTCATCTGTCATAAAATTCTATACACAAATTTAAATTGTTTCTTCACAAAATAATATTACGTACAATATGATCAATTAGAATTTGTCACATTTTTGTCACAAACAAATGACTCAATAGGTAACTATGTGGTAAAAATGTCGCTTATTGTGACGCCTACATATATGAGACGAACACATATTCTTTGGGAAGACAAATTGGACACAAAAATTACGTGTGTGTGTGACAAAAAAATTTCAACAACTGTGGGGATATTTTTGTTGACTTTTGTAATATAAGCAAATCTAAGAGACCCCAATGAACACAAATTACAATTATACTTAGGAAGGCTAGAAGAAGGGTCCCTATATATAGTAGTTCAGAAGTTCACTTAGTTAACTACATTTTTACTAATATGAAAGTCGGCCATTGTTTAATTATTGGTCCTTCCGTCCTACGAATTCTTAGCTATAACATGAAATATTGTTAAATAGGTACTAAATTTTTCCTGCTAGGTAGATTGTTGCGCATGCCACCATCTTTACCAATTCATAGCAGTTAAATTATTTCCGTTATCTAAGAAATAATTAAATTGGTTTTTTTTTTAAATATACACTGAAAACTATTATGAGTTAATATAATTAACTTTAAAATAAACTAAGTGTCGCGCATCCTGAAGTCATATTTTATTTTACCCCGAAGCTATATAATAACAGGTTAAAATTGAATTCCAACTAAACTACACATTTTAATTAAATTATTTAAAAAATATGCGCCATATTTTTCTTAAAAGTTATTACAAAATAAATCTTAGAGCACGAGAAAGACCTGCCAGCTGGTAAATTTGTTCATTTTGCATTTTACAAAAAATAATGAATATTAAAGAATATAAATTAAAAAAAAAAAATAATAATAATTAAAATTGCTGGACATTCAGCATAATTTGTTGTATATTTTAATATAAAATAATTCAACTTTGTATATGATGTGCAGTGTTGCACTTCAAACTCTATGCATTTTAATCAAAATCTAAATACTATTTTAATCAACTTTTTTATTGTTTTTTTACATGCAATTTTGAAATTCTCTTTTTGTTTTTTTAATTATGTAACTATGAAATTTGTCCGTTGGTGTACAAACTCGATGAGATGGATATTCGTCGCGTGACACTAAGAGATAAATGTGTTTTTTTTTTTGAATTTTTTTTATTTGTATGTCGACCATTTTTAAAAATTAAATTCAATGTCAAAGGCATGATGTGTCAAAAAAAAAATGGCTATGATCAATATTTGTTTTATTTTAACATCATTTGTAGCTTCGGTACAATTTATCGTTGTTTGGAAACTTTGTAATTTCATATTATTTCGGATTTGCAGGATATTTTTCCAAATAAAATTTTTCAAAAAAAATTAACTCTTTAAGGACCATAAATTTTCACCAATTTTCCTAAAAAAAAAAATGTCAATTTACCGACATTTCTTCAGGAAGATTTTCTTTAGGTTTTTAGTGCATTAACATATTTTTAAAAGTTAACCCTTTAAAGATACTGTTCGGACTATAAAGGGTTAACGTTTTCTAAAAATTCGAAATTTACTAGAGCACAATTAAATTCTAAGAAAAGTGTGCAACTTTTGGGAGATTTCTCGTTAACCCTGTTCAAGTTCAAAATTTATGGTCCGTAAAGGGTTAACTTTGTCGAAAAATTTTATTTCCCAAAAAATGCTTAAAATCCAATATAATATGAAAATAAAATTGTTTCATAGCCACATCTTTACTAATTAAGAAAGTTCAAAATTGTGTCGATTTTTAAAAAAAAACGCCAAAAAAATGGTCAAAATGTATAGTGAATGGTATCAAAATGACCTATAATTTTCTTAAAATAGTCCTATATATGATGATCGAATCATTATTTCTCTAAAGGCGCCTCTTTAAAATATCCTTTTTTTAACTGCTAATATTTTTCAATAATTTTCTTACATTAACCTACCATTTAATTGATGTACATTGTATGTACAGTACAAGGTACTTGATACCTACATAAATTGTACACATGTACGACGCATATGCCCTACACGTAAGTTATACTCTCGAAAATATATGTAATGTTTTATATATGCTACATTTATGATATATGTTTTTAATAAAAAAATGTTCCTGCAACTGCAATGAGTAGTGAACGAGATACAACAAATCAACTTTAAAGTTTTCCTTTTTTTTTTTTAACTTTCACAGATTCGAAACAAAACAAAAATAAAATATGTCAAAAGGGTGTGACAACATTTTTACATGTATATTGTAATGAATGTTGTCACGGTACGTCGATTTTTCACTAGATCTATATATTTTCAAATATCCTACCCCTTTTTATTCGATTGTAGTAGTGAATCAAAAAAAAAAAACAAAAAAACACTTGTAGAGATTTATTTGAAAATTTAAAATTTAATTTTCTACCCTCAAAACTACACAAACTTGTCAATCATAGAATGTACAATTTAAAAGAATTGACTACACAAAACATTTGTAACATTTAATTCGATTCGGATTCGCATTCAATAATAATGGCTCTGAATTTAAACTTTTTTTTTTTTATAATTTTGTATACCAAAAGGGGTGAATTAAATTTATTTTTTTCTTTGAGGTTTTCTTCCGTTTTTGTTCTCGTTTTTTTTGTTTGGAAGAAATTTACCGGACCAAATTAATTGTACATAATTAAGGACATTGTGTACGACACCAGAAAAAATTTGTCTTCACAAGTACCTAATATAAAATAAACGTTGTCAATTATTTATTTATTTTGTTTTTTTTTTTATTTATTATTCTTTACAGGGTTACACACCTTTGCACCTTGCCATGCAATTTGGAAAAGATAATATATTCGAGTTACTCTGCAATGTTTATAGTAAGTAGATTTTTTTTTTCTTTTTGCGTGTATCTTAATATGATAATTACAATTTATATGACTGAGTTGTTGTTTTGTTTTTCTCGTCATACCTACCTACCTATACGTCATTGGCGTGCACAAAAAAAAAGACCTCCTACAATACGGAAAAATTGTCGTTAAATATTTTTTTTTTTAAATAAATCGAATAATAATGGTAAAAACTCATAAAAAAGTTGTCATAGGTTCTACATAAAATAAGAACCATCTGTATCGATATATGTAGTTAACACTAAACGTACCAGGGTCAAATGACCGCTTTTCTCCAACTTACTTTACGACTTTTTGTATAATATAATATGTACTTAACATCTATCTCTCTTCTCCATTGGTTTTTGCTGATAATGTACAGTAATCTGTGACCGGTTTTTTTAGCGGTTTTTTTAACCATTTTTGGTAAAAATAGGTATATACAAAATGTTACGGTACGTTTAGTGTTAAATAATTTTATATAGTGAGTAGAGCTTTAATCTTCTCTATTTTTAAGGTGTATCATTTTTATTGTAATTATAAATATCTTTAGAACATAAATAATAATAAAGCTGTGCACGCCACTGCTATATGTATACCTAGACCTACATAATATGTAATTACATTTATTTATGAAATAATTACTGTTTATATATATAATTTGATTATTAGAGACTTCATACATCTTGCGTAAAATAAAATAATTGCCTGATTAACTTCATTGGTAATATGTTGGTTTCCATGGCGCCAAAATGGTGGAAATGTCTGGGCGTGCCTACAATTTTTTTTTAATGAAACACTTCAATAAGTGGCCATGGACTAGTCACAAATATTGTAGGAGTAATTCTGGAAAATTATGAGCGATTTGCTCTAAAAGGATAATTCAAGAAGTAAATCCGAAAATTTTCGAAGACCATTGTCTTTCTCGCATTATTTCAATTCACATGTCCCTCTCTAAATACTCGTAAGCAGAAACTGAGCTGAGACATGTTTAGAGACATCATCTATTCTGGTAACATCATACACAAGTCCTCTATATCACTTCCACAACAAGTTCTTTGATTTATTTGTATCTATAGCTAGCCTATTTTTACTGTTAACAGTGGAATCCAAACCACCCACTCCCAAGTTTAATCCGGCCCGACAAAATACACAGATGCGTTACATGAAAAATCTGTTTGAAAATTCTTTGTCCAGGCCATCCTGTAATCTAAAATTTTAACATTCTAGCTACAGTACTTTCAATTTGACGTTTTATCTGATTCTCTATAACTAAACGTAAACTCTGCCCTGAATTAGGCCAGACATTTCTCTCGTAAAATATTTTTCTAAAATCATATTTTTTGGCTTCTTAGGTTTAGTTGCTCATAGCACCATAATAAATTTTGTTTGTTCTGCTCGTGTGACACATCTAGACAGAATTGTTCTTCAGTTCAGTGTAGTTTCTCGAAAAATGTTAATCAAGTCGATACCGAACGGATCTAAATCTTGACAGATATGGATAAAAATGGGTACGTTCATATGGGTACGTCGATATAGAAATTGTTCATCTACATTGATATTAATCGTTCAATATTTGTATGAGATATTTAGCCTCAAACAGATGTTTAAAAAACAAAAATTAATCATTTCTAAAAATAAACTTTGATTTCACACATTAAATCCAATTACAAATATTGATTTTCCTGTCACTAATAATTTACTGTCCACTCAACTGGTCTTTAAACCTTCAAATCGATTGTTTTTTATAACAGTGAGTTTGTTGATTTGATTTTATCTTTCTTAATCTGTACGATGTACCTACATAAAGTCTTTTTTAACAAATATAAGTAAGAAAAAAAAATTATTTAATCACATCGGTCGGCCTGCACAATACACAATACTGATTTTTCTATATGTATTTATGTTGGAAATCAATTTAAAAATCAAAATTCAATTCCAATCTGGACTCATCACTCGTTTATAATAAGATAACGTACAAATAGGTGATATATGGAGGTTGTGATTGACAGATGATAACAAACATCAAATAGCGGTATGTTCAAATCAAAAGATTGGTTTTTTTTTTCTTTATTCTGTTAACATAAGAAATCACGAATATTTAAAGATGTTTACACAACACTTACCGGCTGTTATCATTTCTATCTATATTTGAGTTATTGTAATGCGTATATAAGTAACCTACACTGTGGCAGCTTATAGGATTTATATAACGATGAGGATTATAAATGAGCTATTATTGGAGGTACTTCAGTATAAACTACTGTTCTAATGCTTATAATACCTACATATATACATAGATACAGACATACAGAACATATTTACATTCCTTAATGCCTTATTAGAGGTTTATTACCTTTAGTAATTTATTTCGAGTAGCATAACGGAATAATCTTTTGTTTGTTTTATTTATTTATTTATTTGTAGTATTTTAATGATTCCCCAATTAATTAATATTTCAATAACGGTTAAATAACCGTTAATCAACTACGGATATAATAGATTGGGTTCATCAAATCGACGGACTCCCCATCTTAGTGTGTGTCAACCAACAAACATTTAAGTATTTAATTAATATAACCAAAATGTAACCAATTTCTGAAAGACATAATAAACAATCTAAAAGTTATAAAAATTGCCATACACACCTTCCCAAGTAACCAAATAAAATTCAAAATACGTTTTGCATAACTTTTGAGTTGCAACTGGGTTATTTGTTAAAAAATAACTTATTGGTTAAAAATTGGTGTAAAAGTTTTCAGCAACTCCACAATTCCAAAAATTATTTAATTTCGGCACATTGTACTCTGACAAGAACTGGTCGAATTGTATCATCAATATATTGAAACCTTTCACAAACGTCTTATTAAGTTATTTGAATAACTATAAGAAATGGTTTTTTGTAATTTTTTTTTTATTATTAAAATTTGGCTTGTAACTTTTAAGTTATTATTGCAACTTATAAGTTAATAACACATTTATTAATACATTTTTAGAAGCTGATCGTGATATCCTTGATTGGAGCGGCAAAAAACCACTGGATTATCGAAAGATTCGAACATCTGTATCCGCATCAACATACAGCAGTGAGTATACAAATATAAATTCGAAAAATGTAGATTCGGCCACGTTACCGAACAATAAACGAACCGACCGAAAGAAAAGCAAACGACATAAGCGTTTTGCTACGTCCACTGGCGTTATTCAGTATACTCACTCATTTTTGGGCTTTCCAAAATCACCCACTCCGGACGATTCTAATCCAAATCGAAGTACATTATTTTCACCAGAGCTGGGTGAAGGAAAACGGCCGGAGAAAAAGATTTTTTTATTTCACAAAAAATCGATAAAACGAAGTGAAATTGAGAGTCAAGCATAATTGATTTGTCGTTAATCAGATTTTTAAGCAGTGTTTTATTTTAGTATCATTAATTATTTTAAATTATTATATCAATTGCTTTGGATTGTAGCCTACTACCACATACTATATATATACATAATCTTACACATATTTTAATAACTGTAGATTTTTTTTAGAAAGAAAAGCATGTTCTTACCACTAACACAAAGTTTTTTCTATAATATCAAAGATAACCCAAAATAATAGATAAACATTTTCAATTTACAATGCAGGGGCGAATACTCTACGCTACGCCAACTCTGTCCAGAACAGAGCAAAACAATAGCACTCCGGTGAACTCCGAAATTTTTTTTTGCCAATTGTGAATAGTGACATTGAAGAGAAAACCCCTTATTTGTATATGAAAATGTTTATCTACAATTTTTTTATCTTACTCACAGCATCTTTTTCTTACCACTTTTCCTATTTTTCGGGACACAGGGCCCTTATTGGTTGTAATTTTATTTTTGACTAACAATAATTTTTAAATAATATGTAGCTTATTACTATATCTTCGGTAATAATGTTATAATGTCTGTGTTTATAAGTATTTATGTCCATTTTTCCACCAATTGATAGAGTCAGAAATCTTCAACTACATACCTACTGTTAGATGGCAGCACTACACTAAAAACATTGGGCTGTTAGCAAATCTACATTCATATATCCAGCTTGTTCGTCTAACAATATTCTCATTCAAACATGAGTACCAATGGGCTGCATATTGATACCAATATTGTTTTTTAATATTTGTCAATCATCTTCTATCTCTTTGAATTGTTATGAAAAGAAGTCCAAAGTCGATTTTATTCAGAATACGTCCGATATGCATGTGAAAATAGAGTGCTTTTACATTTTAAAAGCTAATCATAATATTTAAATAATGCTTAAATAATAACCGGAGGAAGGGGGGGGGATATATAAATATATATCATTTTAATTTAATTGCTTTTAAAGATAATTAGAAATTGATTTAGCATTTTTTTAGAAATTTAGTTTTAATATGAAAAAATCGTATTTTTCATGCACGCATCGTAGAAATTCAGGCAAAGCGATTACAAGCAAGTAGTGGCAGCCAGTCAACTTGGAGGCAAGTGATGTTTGTTGCATGCACAAAAATGGTTTATTTAACATGGAATTGATTACAATTTACTATTAACGAAAACCATACTCATAAATTACATACATAAAAATTAAAAAAAAACAAAAAAATTAATTAAAAAGTCATTTGACTTTTAATATCCATTCATATATGTACTATATGACACCCCAGTGTCCTAAAATTATTTTACTAGCTTTTAAATTTGTAAAGCTTTTTTCTGATTGGCACCTAAAAAAATTTTCCATTTTGTAGAATTATCATTAATTATCATTGCTGTTCATCCACAATGCCAAAAACCTAAATCTTATTTATGTTACTTTTATAGTAGTGATTTCATTGATTTATTTCGTATTAGTTTGGTATTAGTGTTAATGCTGATAGTGTGTTAATGTTAACCGTAGGCAGTAGTCAGCTATTCCCAAAAGGGATAGGTAGTTTGAGAAATATTTGCCGATGGGAAATGCAACACCAATTAAACGATAATCACATGAACATTCGGGCACATTCAATAAACTAATAACATCGCGGTTGTTTAAGATTCGACCATTTATCGTTTAATGTATAAAATTAATCAGGGGCGTATGCTTATATAGGCGACTTGGACTTCCGCCTAGGACGCTAACTTTTTTAAGGCGCAAAAATATTTTTATTTCTACTTCGGATATAGATCTTATTAAGGATTTGAAGGCTCCAAATTTATTTTAAATGTTTTCACATTTTTTAGTTTTCAATCTTCGAAAACCTCAGGACATACTATAACAGATTTTTTTTACATCTGTAATTTCATATCGATGGTTATTTGACAAAAGGCGCTAACCTACACTTTTCGAATTTTTCAGGAAAGAGAAAAAATTACACAGTATTTCAATGAAGAGATATGATAGGGGACGTTTAAAAGCGGGGAAAAGTCTTATTTTTTTGTAACATTTAGTAAAATAGTGTAAAATATCCCAAATTATCAAATTTCATAAAAAAAACCATTTTTGAAAAAAATAATGTTAGGGCCTTTTGTCAAATAACCATCGATATGTATGTTCAAAAAGTATCTGACAGAGAAAAATTGCTAAGGCTAAAGTGTCCGAGAGTTTTTTAAAAAAGTTCTTGCTTTGCCCCTGAATTTCGGAAGGAAATGGCAGCAATCATAATCCACACGTTATCATTATAACAGTTTTCTCTTAATTTTATTACCTCTATCATGTATAGCTGCTTATTGAACTCGCCCATTTACTTTTATGATTATTGAAATAACCACTGCTGTGTTGATGAACCAACACCGAAACTTAGAGAGAAAAAGAGAGGTTCAATTCAAATTTTTCCGACGACGATATTTAGTCTCTCTTTTGATTGCATCTACATATGTTTTCTACTACCCCCTGCAAAAAAATTGCACTTTTTTTTGGTTTTTTTAAAATTATTTGTCTCATTTTTATTGTAAATTGACTCGAAACATTTTTTTTTCTTTTTAATCAAGAATTTATCGCGGGAACACAACATATGGCCCCTTTTCATATTATTCGGAAGGGTTTTTTAATAAATTTTTTTTTTATAGCTCACAAAGCTGCGTACGATTTTCATCCAGTCAAAAATACAACAATAAATTGGTTTTTGTTTTTTTTTTATCGTAGTTTTACTTAAATATGTGTAAATATTCTTGTTTACATACATCAGTAATTTAAGTGGAATTCGACCCTTATCATTTTTGTGGATCTCTCTCTCTCTCTCGTTTTTCCATACATACATTTTATAATAATTACGCGCGGGACTACCGAAGCGGTCTTGTTAAAATTCTTCCTTTTGTTTAAAATATAAAATATTCATTGCTAATGGTTTTTTTTTTCTTTTTTTTTTTTTTTGTTTTATTGTTTATTTATGTCTTTATAGAGCTTCCAACAAATGAATTTCTTATTATTTTCCTATATTAAGTATGTTGTTATTTTCCGTGAGAACACAATAAACCGTGGATATTTTATTTTTCTATTGTTTTCGTAAAAGTGTTTATCTGCTTTTATCTGCTTATGTTTTATGTGATTACTATAAAATTTACATAGTGTTTATTGGGACAACGGAGATTTTACATTTAAAAAAACATAACAATTTTGACTATACATACCTACATAGCATAATTGTGAATAATCATTAAGATGTCCCCATTAATTATTAATGCGCAACTATAGTCCGGCGGTCATCGTACCTTTACCTTTTGGAACGTGTTTCGCGCATTTATGTATTAAAAACCCGACATCAAACAAAAACCTGGCAGTTTAGTAGTCATTGTTGTGAAATTTAATATAAAACAGCTGAACATCACTCGATGACAAAAAAAAAACTCACATAGATGAAAAATCTTCAATCCAAGCAATTATAACAAATTGGAAACAGTAAATTTCGGAAAATAGATGGAATATAATCGGATTAAAGGAAGGCCACAATAGACAAGTGGTCGAAAAATTGAGAAAAGCTGGAACTTTGTAAAACATCTGAACAACGCGTGCTTGTCGCTCACATTACCGCCGGATAAGCGTCCATAAAATATTAATTAGCTTCGAAATACTTCCGAAAATGTTCAAAATTATCCCAATTAGGTCCTATCAACCTACAATCAAGGAGCCCACATATAAAGGATCGTCCAATCATTAAGCTCAATGAAGGAATCTATAATCAAGGGCCCTACAATCAAGAAGTCTACATTCAAGAAGCTTTCAAACAAGCAGCCAACAAATCAAGCATCCTACGATACAATCAGAGAGGTAACAATTAAGGAGTCTACAATCAAGGGGCCTACAATTAAGAAGTTTACAATCAAGGGGCCAACAAATCAAGTAATCTACAGGCAGAGAGCTTTCAATCAAGGAGCCTACATTCAAGGGCCTAAAATCAAGAAATCTACGTATACGGGGCTTTCAATTAAGGAACCAACAAATCAAGGATCCTACAATCAAGGAGCTAACAATCGCGTTGTCTACAATCTAGGATCCTACAATGCAAGTGCTTCCAATCAAGGAGTTTACAATCAAGGATGCTTCAATTGAGTGAAAAATGTTGCGGATCACAAATCTAAATATTTTGAGCATTTTCCTTATTTTTTTTTTTTTAAAATTCAATTGAAACAATGAAAAATATGTCCCAAATCCAAATATTTTCCACTGCTGCCATTAATTTTATTATATATTTAAAAAAGACACTGGTGTGTGCTGGTACATAAATTACCATAACAAAACTATTTACAACAATTATACAAATTAAATTATTAAATAACAAAACTACAAAAATAAAAAAAAAAAAAAAAAACGTAATTAATTAAATCCAGATGCACAAAAAACTTTTAATTTACAATTCAAAATACAAAATATTTAGTTTTCCACATTAATTCGTTCGAAAACAACAACAACAATTATTCTATAATTTATAAGACCTCTCTCTGTCTCTCTCTCTCTCTCTCTATCTGTAAAGGTGTAAATAAGGTAGCCCCACATAACAGAACATATTAAATTCCATATATTATATCAAAAAAATATATTGTAGAAAAAATATATAAAGAAAAATATCATAGAACCATAGAAGTAAGGTTGAAGATTACTATCTTTTTGTTGTATTTAACCAACAGACAGACATTTTAATTAATTAATATTATGTGGTGTTACACATTCATAAATTCAGACAAGTTAAAATGGTTTTGTTTTGTTAACAAATTGTGACCATTATAAATGTTTATACGGAAAATTTTGTAATTAAGAAATAATATGGTAAATTGTTAAGTATTAAAAACACCTTGAACTTTATTCCTTATTTTTATTAAAATTTTTTTTTTTTTTTTTTTTTTTTTTCATTAATTTAATTGGTCAAAACACATGTTTTGTTATTTTTAATTAATTTGAACAAAACAATAATTAATTATTTTTGGACTTTCTTGGATTATACTTTCAAAATTAATTAGTTGGAACAGTGACACACTGAACTGCACTATAATTATTTGTTGTTGTTTAAGGAAGCCGTCCGTCCATCTGATGATGAATAATTTATTGTAAAATATTAATAGTCGCTCGAATTTTTTTTTTTCTTAAGTCGATCATCGCTTAGACCTTAAGGTCTCATTGACGCGCAAGGTATTTAGTCTTTAGTCGAACATCCACCCTCTGTTAATTGTACGGCAAAATGACCATTAATTGTTTTTTTTTTTAAATTGGCAACACTGCTGCGCACAATAAAAGTTTCAATAGGTTCTACATAAAACCGAGAACCATCTGTATAGGTTAAACAAATTGTTACACAGTGAGTAGAGATTTCACGTCACATATTAAATGTATTCTCCACTCGGTTCTCATTTGTAACAGAACCATATCTGTAAATAGCGATGTGCGATGGTAGTAAATTAGCGATGTGCGATGGATAGGGACTGGATAATAAAAAATCGCTCAAAAACAGGTTTGAATCAGGTTTGAAGCAATGTGTAGTAAAAAATTTTGTTAAGAAATATCAAACATGCAAATATATTCGTTATGGGTTCTGTTTTAAAGTAGAACTTTTCAAACCAAATCAAGTACAAATATAACAGAACTGAACCACAAACTTTCTCATCCTATATTCACCAGTATTCTTCCTCTTCCACCTCTCCATCGATGGATACCCTCTTCCACGCTTCCATCCATCCAAGAATGAATATTGAAATTTTTTAAATGCCCTCCAAAAGTTGACTTTGCAAATTTTCTGGATTTTGCGCTGATTTCGTGATGTTGTAATTGATTTCCGGCCAAAATGGCCCTGTGGAGCAATCGACCACAACAAAAAAAATGTCGCCATATCTCTAAAAATATGTGAAATCTTTCCAAAATATTACAAAATAAAACAATTTGGGGACATAACTTTTTGAAAATTTTTTACAGGAAACCAAAGCTTCCACTACTATGTGTGTGTGTATGCATTGTAAACGTTCTGGTGGAAGTAAAATGAAAAATTTCGAATAAAATTAGTTTTTTTTTTTGAAGGCCAAAATATTAGATTTATACGCTTCATGATCTATTAAGTGTAAATCTAGACTCTGGCAACACTGTAAACTCTGGCCATTTTGACTACTCTCTGTTCAGGCAATTGTGTGAGGTGACAGTTGATTGGATTTTGAATGATTTCAAAGTGGATTGGTGAGGATACAGGATTGAAATCAGTCAAGTAAATTTTGTTGATAATCAAAAATTAATTGTTTTTTTAATTAAAATTTAGATTTACAATTATAATTACGATAACATTTTCCTAAGTATAAAATACAATAGCAAAATGTACATTCAGTCAGCATATAGTAAAATGTGCCTACCTAACCTATAGGAACATATTACATTACCATGTACTAGAACATACATATATAATGTGTATTGTATGTAGCTGGAAAAGTAAGTATCTCTATCTATATCCTAAGCTAAGCTATATCGAAAACAATTCATTCCAGGATACAGTACGTCCTCTTTGTTGTGGCATTTATATGTCCTGCATTTTGTATCCATATGAATATGTTGCATTGCCACTCGAAGTTCTGTCTATTGCAAAATGAATGTTTGTGTTCAATGTTTTGTGCCTTTGACAGAAAAATTTATGATATTGTGGTTTAATGTTTCAATGTAAATTGATAATTGTGTACTTTGTGTGTGTTTAGTATTCAAATAAGTACAAATGAATACGTACCCCTCCCCTCTAACTATATACATTTATAAAGTGAACTTAGTTCCTACATATTATAGGTACCTATACTTGTATGTTTTATACAATAGAGGAGATACTAATTTGGTAATTTGTATGTTTTGCTATCCGGAATTCACTAAAAAATGCTTCGCACATATTGTTTATTAAGAAATTGGGCAGTAATCAGAATAACGAAGAAATTTTTAAAAAAAAACCGCATATGAGTGAATTCCAAAAAAATGAGTGAAAACTCAAAAAATTCACTTAAATATCGGAGTTGTGTGTAAATTAAAAAAGAAATTTCTTAGAAAAAAATAACCAAATTGACATCTAATTAGATATTTTGATGGTTTTCTTGAAATTTTATTAGAAAATCGAAAAAAAATTATTTGGCAAAAATGATTGGAAATGAAATTTGCTATCATTTATGTATTTTATTGTTTTTTTCTAATTCGATTATTAAGACCAGCAGATGGTTTTTACTCCAAATTTCATTGTCAATTTGAATGGAAAAATTAAAAAATCCACCAGTCCTATGTTTTTTAATTTTTTGTTTTGTTATTTTCCAAAAAATCATTGTGATCGACCCCGTCGACATAAATTCATCCGGTAGAGGTCACCGCTAATTTGGCCGCCACTCCTGATAGAAAATCGCTTTGATTTTGCAATGTTCAATATCTTTTACATCACAACGGTTCCAGATGAGCATAAGTCTAATATACGTTAAATAATTCGGGATAAAATGAAAAAAAGAATAAATGAAACAAATTATTCCAGAAATAATAAAGGGGAATAAATACCTACAGCGAAATATTCGCAATACAATCAAAACCACGTAAGGAATAGGGCAACTCACGTTATGCATACATACTTTTTTGACTGTACTTTTCCGAAGCAAAGAATTAAAAATTCTGACGTGGGGTACAAAATAAGTTGGTCCAAAGTATACAAACTTGCAAAAAGACTGTTCCGTGGACTGTTTCGTTTTTACTGTTTTGTTATATCTTGTCAAATGTACTTGCTTTTTGTTAAATTGTAATTTTTAATTGAAAAAAAAAATTAATTTTAGGAATTACTCCGACCTAAATTGTATGGACGTACAAGTGGTGGTTCGTGAGAATTATTGATCCCATCATCATGGGACTATTTTTAAAAAAAAAACTTGAATTTCCAGCATTTTTTGGTAAATTTAATTTTTTGGTAAAAGTTAACCCTTTATGGTCCCTGCATTTTGAATATCAAAGGGTTAATCATGCTCGAAATTCAAAATACAAAATTTCAAAATCATATCTTTAGTATTAAAGAAACCGCCGAAAAAACGGTCAAGATGTTCGATGAACAATCAATTTTATTTCCATTTTCTTTCATCCAAATTACGTACATTTATTTAAATAAAAAATGGTCCCACGAAGATGAGATCAATAATTCTCACGAGTCGCCACTGACGCATCCTGCTTATTTAAAAATGCATACTCCCCAATTTGTATATAGCCTATTTCATGTGCATAAATGGTTTTCGGTGACTTCATAACCGGTTCTTGCTTAAAAAAAAAAATATTTTTAGAAATTACTCCACCCTAAATTGTATGCGCATAATACTGCTTAAATTAAAATGCATGCTCCAACTAGGTTTATTATAGCTTATTTCATGTGCATAAATGGTTTTTGGCTTCATAAATATTCTTAATTATTATCAAAAAGAAAATTAGTAATTTTCGTGCGCATTCGCATAACTGTAAACTGTAAAATGCTGCTTTTTACACTTATATTTTACAATGCGCATGCACAAAGTACACATAAACAGACGATTTTTTTGGTCTGGAAAAATTATAATTGAAAAGAAAAAAAAAATTATTTATTAATAACTAAAAATTAAATGTTTTCAGAAATCAAGGCAAGGAAAAAGCATTCAGGTGAGTTAATCTAATTTAAATAAATATAATAAAGTAATTAATTAACTTTTTAATTTGCAATAATTTTTAATTGGTTTTCTGTGTACCTATGTACCTCTGCATATCTTGCGTGGCGCGCATTTTTTTTCCCTGTATATTTTGTTTTCACCATTTTTCCATTTATGATATTTAATTTTTGTTGTTATTGTTATTGTTGTTGTTGTTGTTGTTGTTGTTGTACGCATATGTACATATTTTTTTTTTCTTGTTAATTATCCTACATCATACATATGTATGCATTACATGCACTTTTTAATTTGCATCTTGTTTATTATTTATTGTTACATTGTTGTTGAGATTTATTAAATTATGTGCCACTGCCACGTCATCGGGGCCCTGTAAAATAATAAAAATAACAGTAGTGTGGTTGTGGAGTACCTTAGAAGCTAATTTTTTTCCTTTTGCATTTTATGTTATGATAAATTAATTAATTTTTTTATTTATATTTGTTGTTGTCGTTGTTGTTGTTGTTCCATTGTGTGTACTATGAAAAGAAAAAAATTGTATGTGAAATAAAAAATGAATTATTAGAAAAAGATTTGGGATTCCTACGGATTGGTTCGCTGAACGTACGGGTCAAGAAGACAACCGAAGCGTTCAGCAATTTTCTGGGTGTGGGCAGCAATCAACATCGGATACCGGCCTATGTACGGACTAGTGCAGCAGCGGCAGCACCACCACTAACATCGGCCGCCTATTTTGAGAAAGTCCATAAAACATGGGGTTCAGCGGATAATATTCCACAGGTAAAATTGGTGAATTAAGTATTGATTTGGTGTAAATTATCTATGGAGGAAGGAGGGGGGTGGATAGAAAAATTATAGATATCGAACTATTTTCTAAATTGTTTTCAAGCAATTATCCTCCAATTGGGAGAACGTGACGAGCATTTTAAGAACTGATAAGGAGATCCGGACCATAAATGGCTAAGTAGAATAAAGACAGACAAAAGTACTAATTAAGGAATTTGACTTATCTCCATCTAAATCCATACAATCTTGGAGAAGATTAAAAATCTTAAAGAAACTCACTGAGTTCCTTAATTAAGATGAGCTTCAGACGTAAATTTCTCCTTTTGCTTTTGTTTCCTCTACGATTTCTATTCCATTCCATGGGCAGACGTTCTAAAATTCGATCGATCTTTTCAACCTGGAAACCCTAATTATAACTAATTATCAAGAGAGGTACATTTATATTGACCGAAGGAGGTGACCTATGACAAATTCGATATCCTATCCAATATTAGAAAAATGACCCCAATTCCTGGTTGCCCCCTTGAATTGTACCTCTTTGTACATAGATCTATTGCAAGATCATCTGCTGGTTATATTTTAATCGATCTCTTCGTATTCTGGTAACTAAAATGACAGACAGTCACATATTAACTTAGATTTTTAAAGAGTCCAACGCTTTCCAAGTTTCCTCTCTGTTCAATATTCCTCTTGACACTTATAGATTGAACTCACATTCAGAACTCACTCACTCAAAATTCGACTGATAACTTCCTAGTCTGCCATTCTATCCCCAAAGAGTAGATTGACACCAATTTCCATCTCCCCAGTTATGGGGACGTTCAATTGAACCACATCTACCAATTCTCAATCATAAAATATCTCAAATAGGGGAACCCCTCCCCCCTTCCAAGGTAATTTTAGCAAATAAAAATTTCTTACCGTAGATTTCCATTTTATAGTCAAAAAAACATGATCCTGGTTCGATGCCACCGCCAAAACTACATTCAATAAAAAAACGCCGATCAAAACGTGCCACCGACCACAATACCGGAGGATATCGAAGTGTTCCGACAACACCAAATCAACCGCGTGCCAATTCGATCATTGGAACCGTATCGGAACATCCGAAAACGGAATCCGATTCAGATTCGGCCTGTGGATTCGATTCAAATTGGAAGGATGGTGATGTGGTGCAGCAAAAACCGACATATATTTAAGGAACCGAAATTTATATTCTCACCGATTTTGACTTTGTTTTTTTTTTTTGTGTGGTGTTTGAGCACAACATTTGGACCCCTTTTTTTTGGTAAAGAAAATATTTTCTCATTAAATGCTGAATCTGAACTTTATTGGTGTTTTCTGTTCTCTGTTCAGTTGTGAAACAAAAAGTGGAGCAGAGATTTGGAGTGTCAAAAGGGCAGTGTTTGTCAAAAATATTTATTTAATGGAATTTACATTTGTCAATTTGTATCCATCTTATCGGCCTTATCGGTCTTATCGGGATCATCGTCAGAATCCTCAGAATCATCAGAGTCTTCGTCATCATCGTCATCCTCATCGTCGTCCCCATCGTCGTCATCATCTTCGCTGTCCTCACTCTCCGACTCCATCCATTCATGACCATCCAAAACTGGACCAATTATCGTTTTCCATGTGTCCAATTTGTGTAAATCTAAAACATTTCGAAATCATCAGATTAACCTACGCCTAGTAGGAGCACCAACTAACTAACCAATAGAATAAAAGTCCAAAAGTGTGTGCTGCTTGTGTTCCTCCTCATAGATGCCACCATACAAATACAGATGACCCTTACAAACGACAAATCCCGGCTTCATTCTAGGCGTTGGCTCATTAGATTTCGTTGTCGATTGTCCAGCAGCCACCGAACTACTACCCGCCGTATCATCGTCACCCATCGAAACTGGTGTTACATCGTGCCCGCTCTTTTTGCGACGCGATTTCTTTTCCTTAACTCCGGTCAATTGAACTTGATGCCAAACCTGTGTGGCCAAATCTAGCGAATGCATTTCGTTGCTAAATTGTCCCTGAAGATTTTCCTCATCCTCATTAACATCTAGAACACCACCGAATATATAGGCACGACCGTGATTGGCAGCCACCGCAACAGTAACACCACCTCTTGGTGCCGGACGAACACCTTTCGGCTTAATGGATTCCCACTTCCAGATTAGGCCGGTCTCATCGTTTTCTAATAGAAAAAAGAAAATTTTATAAATTCCATTTCAAACGACACACTGCCACAAATGACTTACTGCCCGGCACCAAAGCAAACATATCCGAATGTGTAACACCACGATCGATTTCTTTTTTAACGGCTGCCTTACTATAGCCACCCCACACCAATATACGACCATCTGGCGCGGCCGCCATGCAGCCAGCACTTCTCGGTGCTGGCACAATAGCACCAGTCGGTTTTATCTCAGTCCACGTATAGGTTTCCATTGAAAACATCCAAACATCATTGAAGTATTTGTAAGACACACCGGAATCATAAAAACCACCGAAAATCATCAATTTCTTTTTGAGAGCTGCCATCTGATGGCCACTGCGAGGACTAGGACCGCCAGATGCATCAACTTTTTCCCATTTTTTATTTGACAAACGATACACCCACAGATCTTTGTAGTGATAGAATTGCAATTGAGAGGGACTTGCATGTTCTCCACCAAACAACTTAACGGGGAAAAAAATAGAAATGAAATTACAAAAGTTAAAAGAACATTATATGCCCCCAATGTACCCATAACTGACCGCCATCATTGGCTACAGAGACCATTTGATGGGAACTTCTCGGTCCCGGACCGGCAGGCGCTTTTACCGATTTCCATTCATTCTTTGATATATTATAATAGAACAGATCATTGTACACGGACAATTTTTGTCCATTGAAAAATTCACCGCCAAACAAGATTAGTTCATCTTTTTCCGGATGTGCACAAAGACTGAAATTACTACGTGCTGACGGTGCCGGCACTATGGACTCTTGGACTTTTTTACGTTTTGTCTCTTCTGCTTCTAAATTAGCAACGATTTCAGCAATATCTGTCTGGAAATTTATTTAATAAATGAAATAATCCCAAACTATGCATATGAAAAAAAAAAAGATTAACCTCTCCGATTTTTTCCAGAAGTTTCTTTTGCTTTGTCATCAAATTTTTTTCAGTTTTAAATGCAGTTTTCTCAGCTCCCTTTTCCTTTTTTTTCGTTTTATCTTTTTTGCCCATAATTAATTTGTATTTTTTAGAGAAAATTCAATTTAAAACGAAAACAGTTCACAGTATCCGGTGACGTTTAATTGTTTTGATATAGTCAGATGACATTTTTTTTTCTGTTATCACGTGGTTCTAAAAATTAGTACTCTTAGTGCGGATGTGTTTAGGTGCACAGTGGTTGATTAAAATGGCAGAAAACGAACATATCCGTAGCCATTACAGCAAATGTGCTGAATATACATATTTTTTTCAAAATGTCACCTGTCACAAAAAAGTTCAACAAATAATCAAAAGGGCGTGTGTTGTATTTTGTTGTAATTTAAATGTTTTTTCTTATTTTTTGTTAATGATTTCTATTAGAAAAATGTTATCAATTCTTGATAACACAAGTGCCTTATCAATATTTTTGTTATGTTTACTAAAAACTAGCAATTGTAAGTAATAATGCATTGATAGTGATTTGATGTCTGAGGATTGGGTGGCCCCACCTTGTAGTAGCGTCATTTAAAAGTATTTAATTAGTAACATTCATATAAATATTGTTAGATTTTATGTTTTTAAATATATTTCTATTATAAATGGATCAAGGCAGACTTTGGATTATTTCATTTTTACATATTTTATTATGATTTGTGCAACAAGTGGTTATTCATCACTAATTAGCACCTATTTGGGAACAAAAGAAGATTTTTAATTTTTTTAAATTTTACCACACCCTTAAACTATGATATGATTGGGTCAAACTAGTATTTCTAGATAAAACTCACTAAAATCCACATTTCAGCCCAATACTATGAAGTCCACGAAATTAAATTGGATAAATTGATCTGGTGCACAATATCACCGGCCGAACAAGCAAAATGCCAGAATTTCACGGCGGCTATCGAACGAGATCGAGCTCTATTCGATGATTTATATTTCAATGTGACATGCTATCAGGCCAGCAACAGTGAGTCCTGCATACAGAGAATCGATGCGGAGAAGGCACACATGATGTCACTGGATGCTGGTGAGGTTTTTGTGGCCGGACGATATAATTCACTGGTGCCAATAATGCAAGAGGCGTTTGATGGCGGTTTTATCAATTACTATGCGGTGGCTGTTGTGAAAACCGGAACATTACCGGATATAACGTCGCTTCGTGATTTACGGGGTAAACAGGCGTGCTTTTCGGAAGTTGGCAGTCAGGCGGGTTGGACAATTCCAATGTATATGGTGAGATTTTGAATTATGAATCATGCAGAAGATTTTGATTTGATTTTTGTTTTGTCACCAGCTCCAAAAGGAAGGCGGAATGGAAATTATCGATTGTAACAATCACGTCAAGACGGCCATCAACTTTTTCGGCAAATCATGTGCTGTCAATTCTTTGGCCAATAAATACAATCCGATTGGTGATAATTCCGATAAATTGTGTGCTCTGTGTATTGGAAAAGTGCCGGGCGGCAAATGTACACCGTCTGATCCGTATGCCGGTTTTGAAGGGGCATTCCGTTGTTTGCTGGAGGCTGGCGAAATTGCATTCCTCAAACACACTACAGTCAATGAAATGGTCGACAGCAAACAATTTAGTAAGTAATGTGTAATGTAATGGTCTCTCTCTCTCTCTCTCTCGTCCTTCCATGAAAGGGTCTTTCCATCTACCCAAAAAACTGACGTGGATTCCATCCATTTTAGGAGAAATTGACACAATCAATAGAGTTTTAGAGCATTCCAATCAAGTCGAGGCGGTAATCTCTCAATAAATAAATAAAATAAATTCCCTGACTGATCCGACGTCATTCTATTGCTCGAGTTCCTCTTTGGAACACATTTTATTTTCTCCCTCCGATCAAATTCATTGCAATTCCTATGAACTTCCATGAATCAACTGTCGGAGCTATCCAATAAATGTAGACATTTTATTCCTGTTGGAAGAAAATGGAAGGAACAACGAAGAAAAATCTGTTCACATTACAATTCCTCAGTCCAATGCTCAGGATGCTGGATGCAGGATGCCGGAACTGAACTTTGTGGTAGATCCGTTGTTTGATTAATCAGTTTCGTCTGGAAGCCACTTTTAATATAGGGAGTCCGCTTTTGCTGAATAGTAATTGTTTCACCTATGACCTTCTATTCAATCTTCATACTCAGTTCTGACTCCACAAACTCCAATAAAACTTATTTTATATTCTAGAATCGGTCACCGCCGATTCCTTTGAACTATTCTGTACGGACGGCACCCGTAAACCACTGGCCGAATATCGTCAATGTAACTGGGGTCTAGTTCCGTCCCATGCACTGGTCACATCATCAGCGCGAACGGCCGACGAACGTAAACGATATCAACGTTTTCTGGCCAAGGCTGTTCAATTGTATTCGACGCGTCCGATCGTCAATGCAACGACTGACAAACGCTACGAAGGATTTAATCGTTTCGATACGAGCAACAACGATGACAAATACTATGATCGAACGAACTTAAATTCGCTCGGTCAAAATCCGAATGATCGAACGAATTTTCGATTGGATCAGGGTCGAGGCATTGGCAGTGGTGGCCTGGGTGGTGGTGGTTTAGGTTTGGACAACAGTTTTACAACCGAACGGAACAGCAAATATGACAACGAAACGCAACTGTATGAGAAATTCGATTTGTTCGAATCGAAACGGTATGGGGGTCGATTGAATTTAATGTTTCAAGATGCCGCACGGAATTTGATGCCGATCAAGGAGGACGATCAAAGTTTTGCCGGCTACTTGGGTCAGTCGCTGGGACAAATATTGGAAATACGTCAATGTCCGGTGGGCCGAATGACCATGTGCGTGACATCCGATCCGGAAATGGAGAAATGCGTCAAGATGAGGGTGAATATTTTTTGTGACATTTTTTGTGACATGTGACATATTATCGGGAATTAAATTAAATGAAATTTTTTTTTTGTGTCACCCACCCAGATTGCATTGAAGGCTCAACTAATCAAACCGGAAATGACATGCCACAAGGCACATTCACACATAAATTGTATGCAGGCAATTCAAGCGGGCATCGCTGATGTTATTGTGTTGGACGCCAGCGATGTGTATACGGCCGGTCTCCAGCATGACATTATACCGATTATGTCGGAAATTTACAATTTGGGCGAACCCGAATATTATGTGGTGGCGGTGGCTAAAGAAGAAGATCCCGACACCGAATTGACATATCTAAGAGGCAAAAATACATGCCATTCGGGAATAAATACCGCTGCCGGATGGGTAACGATTACAGTGTCCGGTGTCGTGGTTTATTGAATCTCATCTCACCATTTTTTCCAGGTTTATCCGCTTGCGTATCTTATATCAAATGGCTGGATTCGACCGTATGCATGTGACAGCATTAGGGCAGCGGCTGAATATTTTACAAAATCATGCGTTCCGGGTGCCATCAGTTCGGAATACAATACCGGCGTTCCATATGACAATATGTGCGATTTGTGTCATGGTCCCAGTTACAGGTAGGAAATAATAATTACGAGTCCCTCGTTGAATTTCCGGGATCTCTCGTATATGTCGTTACTCGCCAATAAGTGCTGGATTAGTAATTTGGCCCCAATCCTGTACAGAGAGTAGAGACAAAAACACACCAGACAGTATTCCAGGGAATTCCTTTCCTTAGTCATTCTCTTGGTATATTATCCGAGTGCCGATGATTCCTATAGAGAATATGTCACTGCTTTGTTAGATAATGTCCTTGTGTCAAGATGTTCGGGAACAGTCCTTTGTGCCCTTGAAGATTAGTTCAGTCGAAATTTACTGATTTTTTATAGAATCTAAAAGGGTAAACTGTCCTAAGTTGCCATCCGTTTAGCCGGGATGCACAACGAACATATTCCTATATCCATCTGAACCTGAAGAAGAGAAGGAAGAAGAATACAAAGAATTGTAAGTAAATTGAGCTTAGCCAAGAGCTTACTTTAACTGCCCTCAATTAATTTAACTTGAACTGTCAAACTGTTCTGTTTGTTCTTTTTTAATTGTTCCACATAACAACACCATGAACAAAAAATGATTAGTTCATCTTAAGTATTTTGACAAATCTAAGATAAAATGGGGACGGAATCGCTAAAGTACGTCCAAGTACTCCGAACTTAATCAAAAAATGGTAAAATAAATAGAAAAAGTGGAGCAGGTTTCTCGGTTTTAATAAATGAGACGGTAAACCGGTTATCCGAAAACCGGTTTTACAATCCCTAGGAGCAGAATCGAAAGATCCACAAGTTAATTTGGATTGATCTAGCTAAAAACTACGATCAGTAACGCAACTAGGGAGGGGATGAGGAATTGATTCGATTGATAGATTACGGGTACCTAGGATAGAGGTTACTCATTAAAAATTGTTCCAAAAATCACTTCAATGATTACTTCCCCTGCATGGACTTACCCAAAAAATGTTTAAAGTAATCAATTGGTTTTTGGCTATAACCAATCAGACACTAGGATGATTCGAGTGAGACCAAAATCGGAAATAGTCTTGACAGATTGAACAGAAAGCTGTTCCCCAACTGATCCTATTTAAAAAAAGGGGGAACATAAGATCTAATCAAAAATTAAAAATTATTCCCAATTACCCATTGTAGATATTGTCGTCGTGACGCATCCGAAGATTACTATGGCCATTCGGGTGCATTTAGATGTCTAGTTGAAGGTGGTGGACATGTGGCATTTGTTAAACATACGACAGTCAGTGAAAATACAGGTGGAAAACGTCGTGAATGGTGGGCAAGAAATACGCTGAACGATGATTTTGAGTTACTCTGTCCGGACGGTTAGTATTTTGGATTCTTACGCCCCCCGCCTCCTAATCTCCTATTTCTATAATGACGATAATCACGATTTTTGTAGGAACTCGTGCCGACATGAACGATTACATGCATTGTAATTTGGGTAAGGTAAAAGCTAATGCGGTTGTAACAAGGGGCGGTCTCGGTTACAATGAAACCCAAATCAATGCGTACATCAATTTGTTTACCTACGCACAACAATACTATGGACGAAAGGAACAAGATGCCTTTAGGTAAGTGATTTTTCTATCAACAAAATTATACGAAAACCAACAACAACAACAATTTTCTTACAGTTTCAGTATGTTCTACTCTCTACCACCATACCATGATCTTATATTCCAAGATGCAACGCGACAACTACAAATCATTCCGCCAAATAAACGACGTTACGATCTCTATTTGGGCGGTGATTTTATGCGTGCCCGACGCATTACCGATTGTCATGCAGGTGCCGATCATATACGATTCAGTTTGTTGTTTGTATTTGTGTCATGCGCATTTGCCATTGTCCGCGCAGGAATGTTTAATGCTTAAGAGGTTGTTGTATGTTTTTTTTATGTTCGTTGATAGGTGCGGAGGGGAGGGAAGGCGCCCTGACAGATTTGAAAAAGAGAAATGTTTGTTGACTGTATTTATATATCCGTCCTTATCAAATTGTATATAATTTAATTATATATAGAGAATGAGTGGCTTTTTAATTGTAAATATTTCTCTCTTGGGGGTGGGGGGGTATTTTCTTATTTTTTTTTTCTTAATAAAAAAACTTTGCATTGCAGCTCCATAAGGACTTTAAATATATTTGACACCATGTGGCTGATTTTTAAATTTTAAGTAAAAGTTTTTTTTATTAGTAGATAATTAAGATGGAGAAATAGTCTCTAAATTGCAATTTATAAAAAAAAAAATCCGTCCATTTTGTATTTTTTTAAGAATATTTTTTTAGAGATCTGTTAATAATAACAATAATGAATAATAATAATAAAAGAAAAACAATAAAATAGTGCCTAAGACAAAAATTGATTTCGCCATTTTTAATATTTATGTGACATTTAGAAGGGTAAGTGTTTTCAGTTAATTACACGATCATGACGTTCTAAATCCCATTAGAGAGAGAGAGAGAGAGAGACCTAACTGTACTCATCTCGTTGTAATTGCGCATGTAAATATCGAATTGTGTATATAGACGAGAAACGACCTAACCCGTTTTATAATATCGACCATAACCGAATCGATGGATCGCTTTTTCGGCTTAGTTATTATTTGTCAGTTGTTTTGTGCCAGTGGTAATTTTTGAGGAAAATTAAAATTTTTCTAAATAAATTTTCTCTTAATTTAGGCCCATGAAAAATACAAATGGTGGACATACAAGTGTGTTGAGTACTGCAGACGGGGAATGTCACGAATTAGAATCGGCAAAAATGGCGACGGCAACCGAAGATGTGAATGCGATCGATAGTTTTGTAATTGTTGCGGATGGCCGAAAACCGATCACCCCGGTTGTAGGGCCGCGAACAAGTAAGTTTTTTTAGTTTCTTATCTGTGGGTATTGGGTACTATATTAGTGTGTCTTGTGGATCGGAGTGATTATATGAGAGGGAAACTACTGTAGATGCAATCCGAAAAATGGTGGATAATTTATGGACGAATTTTGAAAATTTTATCTGAAACAGGATGGTCCACTAGCGAATAGTGTTAGCACAAATTATATTAGGACAGTTAATCTCACGAGCAGTTTATCTCATGGACAATTTATCTCACAAATAGAGTATCTCACAGATAGTTTATCTCATGATCAATTTATCTCAGACAGTTATCTCACGGACAACTTATCGTATAGAGAATTTATCTCGCGTATAAATTACCTCACAAGCAGTTTAGCTCACGGACAATTCATCTGAGTTTATTTGCTGGACAATTTATCCCACAGATAGAGGTTATCTCACGGATTGATTATCTCAAGTAGGAACAATTTATCTCACGGAGTATATCTAATAGACGATTTATCTCAGGGAGAATTTATCTCAGACAGTTTACCTCACAGATTGGGTTTATCTCATGATCAATTTACATCACAGACAATTGTCTCATGGGCAATTTATCACACAGAGAATTTATCTCACCAACAAATTATGTTCATCGGATGTAGTTGGTGTAGCGGGGATTTTTTTTACAAAGTTATCCGACACGTAGGCCACATTTTTTTTTTGTAAAAATAATACGAGAATAATTTTACATCATTAATTCTCACAAGTTGACACTGTGATGAGCCAATATAGCAGACAGCATTTTACAAATGTTACCAATACGTTTTTGTTTTAGTCGGGAAATTAATCAAATAAATGAGAGACGGGAAAATAATGAAATTCAACACGTCAAAATGTATCTCTTTTTTTTTATGTGTGTATTCAAATGTTAACAAAATTAAAAACGAAAAAAAAAATGAGCGACATGACAGCTTGGCAGTGGAATGACACAGAAAAAAATATTTCATTTCGCACATATTAGAGAAAATACATCAAGTTTTTTGTGCCTCACATTGATTTTATCCATTTTTAAGCATTTAACGTTAATATAATTTTAGAAAAAACGGTAACAAAATTTTTATAAATAAAAGTCTTCGACAAATATTATTAAAATAGAAAAAAAACTAAGTGAAAAAAAAACACTACTCAAGCATGTGAATTGAGTAGATGATTTGGCAGTTCCGGTTTTGGTCCCACACCGCCAGCCATGCTATGGACTAGCATCGATATTTCAGTGGCTAAATTATCGGCATCCTAAACAACAACAAAAATTAGATACATTTTGACTGATCTCCACCAACACAAAACTCACTTCCTTTGAAGATGCCTCCGCATATACACGAACAACATCTTCAGTACCCGACGCTCGAACGAATGATCGACCTTTTGCGTAACGCATCACAATTCGATTAATTTCATTTTGTAGTCCATCCGGTGTTACACATTCACGTTCGGCATTTTGTACCGTAATCACATTGCGATCGGCTACGTGGATTTTTTTCTGAACATTTGGCAAATCAACGTACATCGCTAACCATTCCCGTACATTCCAACCGTTTGCATGGAGAATCGTTTCGACCAGTAACATATCCGATATGGCATCGCCAACAGTTTCATTGATCACATCAATTGTTAGTAGTAGCTTTTTAGCGGCTGCCACTTGATCTTCGTTTAGGGTATTACTTAATAGAATAGACATGAATGTTTAATAATTAATAATCAAATTGATAAACAATAATAATCGAACGGTTGGCCGCTTACTCGACATTTTTCGATGCAGCATGTATGGCTTTTCGGGCTTTATTACTGAACACAACCGTCCCATGACCGTTTGCCTCAAAATATACGCCAATATCATAGTCAAGTGCTTTGTGATGTAAATGTTTGACACCGGTTGATGTGCATGCGACGGGAACTTTCTGGAAATTTTTAATTTTTTGGGGGAATAAATTAAAAATGTCTGAATCTTGTACAAGAATCGATTGAGACTAACCAGCTTATTTTGAATGTAATCGGTTGACGCACCATTTGCATAGGCCGTTTGAACAAGGCCTAGTGTTAGGGCAATGTCACATTTGGCAACCAATTCTTTCAGATAGCTACAAAATGGAAAATTAAATTAAATATGGAAGTACACCGGATAAAACTAAATTTGTCTATGCATTTCGAACGGATAATCGAGTCTACAGCGATAGCCCAAATGTTTTTCGTGCAAAAATCGCGATTTTATTAAATTAAATATGGCGGAAGGTAATTCTCTTAAAATGGCGTTTAAATTCAAGATGGCGTATAACATGAATTAATTTTTAGACGATTCCTGATTTTTTTTAGAAAATTATTTTACTTTTTTCAAGATGGCGGATATTTTTCCAAATTCTAACCATTTCCGAATCTATTTTTCAAATATACATACAGAATTGTGAAGAGATCTTCTTTATGATGATTCATGAATTCATGTAAATAGCGCCTAAAAAATCAAAATGGCGATTTTAAACCCTTCAACACAATTTCTGTTTCAAAATTCAATAAAATGGCGACTATTTTCCAATTTTTTACGATTCTATTGTTAACATCAAACCCCCCCCCCGCCCCCTCAAAACCTAAACGATGTTAAAGAAAAATTTTGTCATTTTATCGAAGCCATATTGGATTTTACTACCATTTTGGAGGGTAAGAAAAAAATCTAACCGCAAATCGAGTGACTAATTCAAGCCCACAAATCCAATCACAACAAAATCTTACCCAGCAATCAATGTCGCAATCCGATCACCATCCAATAGATTAAATTGATTATTGTCATCATTGAAGAAATAGACAACTCTGTCAGCATCTCCATCTACAGATACACATCGTGTGTATGGTTCCAGTTCTGGTAATCCAATTGGACATTTTTGTTGAACCTTAACATAATCAGCTCCACACTAAAAAAAACAAAAAAACAATAAAATTGTTGGACTCAATCACTCAATCAAATGAAAGAGTCTCACCTCATGATTAATTTTTCCTTCCCCTTTATTGTATATCTCAACACCCAACGTATTATTCATATGCTTCAGGAACTGTATCATCTTTCGAGCACCAACACCATTCGCCCCATCAAACACCAAACGATTAACATAATTTCCCCGTTCATACTCCGATCCGCGCAGCGTCTTAAACGACGTACTCAACTTATCATAGTAGCCTTCCTCCGATGCCAATCCATAGGCATTATTTGTATTCGAACACACCACATAGTAGTGCAACATTGGCGTCGTACAAATACCAAACGATTTCACGCGACCCTTCAATGCCAATACACCATCACTGACCGCCTTCAATAGACCGGGACTATGATATCGATTGTCCATACCAACGAACACAAACGATGCCGAACCGATGTCAATTTTTTCCTGTTCGATTATTTTCGCAATTTCATCCTGCAAATCATTATCACTAACATTCACCAAATTGGTCGCTAATTTTTCCCAACTCTGTTCCAACATTTCACCCATTGGATCGACCAATTTACATCCGTTATCCGGCTCTGGATTATGTGATGCCGTTATCATAACGCCAATTGTTTGACCACCTTTGACACGGGACCGTAACGTTGCCAATAGGCCCATTCGATACATGACATAGTAGAGTTTGTCGGCCCTAGAAATTTAATTAATTTTTCAATTAAAATTCCAGTACATATAGAAAAAAATAATTATCAGCAGTGGTGCGGAGCGCCCCCCTCCCAATCAACGAGGGAACTGTTTTTAAAGATCCGATTTTGAAATTTGGTATTTTTATAATATTGAAAATTGCCAGCATTTTTTGTCAAATAAAGTTTTTGGATAAAGTTAACCCTTTAAGGTCCATACATTTTGATTATGAAAGGGTTAACCAAAAAAAATTTTTAATTCTGCTAAATTTATTCAGGAAGAAATTTTGTATGTTTTTAGTGCATAAACACATTTTTAAAAGTTAACCCTTTAAGGGTACTGCTTTGGACCTTAAAGGGTTAACGTTTTCCAAAAATTAAAAATTTACTAAAATATTCACCATTAAATTCGAAGAGAGTTGGGCAACTTTTTGAAAAATTTCTCGTTAACCCTTTCATGTTCGAAAATGTATAGACCTTAAAGGGTTAACTTTTTGCAAAAATTTTATTTCGCAAAAAATGCTGCAAATTTAAAATAATATCAAAATACAATGTTTCAAAATCACATCACACCACGTTTAGTGGGCCACAACAAAAAAAAACCTCACGTCTCGCCACTGCTTATCAGGTACAAATACAAAATGCATCTTTAAGATATTTTTAATTTACTTATTTACATTAAATCAATGATTGTTTATTTGTGCAAGTATCGTACAAGGTCTATGGCTAGGTCTAAGCAATTTTTTTTAATTGATTTTCGAGTTAATGGAACATTACTTAAGTAGTTCTTCAAATGCATTCTAATAACGCATTAGGTTTTGGTGTTACAACTAGAAACCAGTATCGACTAGAAAACCAGCCAGCCAGCTAGAAGGAAGTAGGCCATTTTTGCCAACCTACATTGAGAATTTTACGTATTGATCTTTCATAAAATCTTTAGCTTGCCTTTACCTACGAATTCTTAATAAACCACCGAATCCAGATTCTATCCATTTGGGCGAATATTTTCAGGATCTAGCAAGGATATAGATTTTGTGGGCAGACATCCAGGTTAATCAATAGTAAATGAATTTCAATCGTTTATGAGGAGATTGGAGACTGTAGATATTTGAATAGATTAGTTCGGGCCTTATTAGATCAATAGGTAAATTGGGAGGAGCTCAGGCAGAGTGTAAATAGAGATTTATGAAGGGACCTGACTTGTCTGCATCGAAATTAGTCTTATTTAGATTTTGACAGGAGTTTATAAAAAAGGACTTGGTTCATTCCGCAAGGGAACATATGGTCTCCACGTATCCTCTGAAAAATCATGAGATGAAGACTCTTTGGTTTGATTGTTTGAATTTTTTTGGTTGTTGTGGAAATCCAGGATTTTTACAAATTTGTCAACTTCGTTATGTACGGTTGATGAATGTTCGTACATTTTTGGGCCATCATCCGGTCACGGACACACCCATAAAGGTATATGTCCTCATTTATAAATCTTTTGCGTGTTTTTTTTGTTTGTTTGTTTGTTTGTTCAGCGTCTACTGCAAAACTATTTCGGTACTACAAAAATTGATTAATGTGGTTCAAAATTCGCTTATAAACGTCATGAATGTGTGTGGCTAAATTAATAATAGACACGCAGGTGTAAATTATCCAAAAACAAGTTCAACGCCCCCCCCCCCCCAGGGGCTATCTGTGTGTATGAATGTGTCCATAAATGATGGTCGGTCGATTATCTCTAAAAAGCTAAACTAAAACAAAAAAACCGGGTAGTAATAACAAAAAACAAGTTAACCAAGGACAATTCCAGCTGAGTGTCTGTCTCTCTACACTCTACATCACACTGCATGACTGCAATGCGAATTAAATCATTAAAATATCATCACACACAACAAAATAGCACTTTTGCTTTTCTTTATTTTGTTGTTGTTGTTGTTGTTGTTTGTTCTCTTTGGTTTAATAAAGTTCGCGAAATATTTATCTGCAATGGTATGCAGCCAGAGTAATAAATAATGCCCTGCGTAACGCCTTCATAGTCAATTTTATATATACTTAATTCTTAAAATAAACACATTGAAGGTGCATTAACACAGTTTTATTGGTCTATCCTCGGTCTCGGTTAAGTATACTGGGGAGCAATTAAAAATGCTGCATGCTCCTCCATAAAATTAAAAAAAAAAAACCAAACCAAAATCCTCTTATTTATGATGCGATGATGATTAGGCTTCTCTTCCGAACAATATTCATAAACTAATAAATACAAATTAATAATTCAATAAATTGTGCCTCCCCCCCCCCCTTTCGGCATATATATGAGTGCAGTGTGTGTATATAGATGCGATTTTCGTATGTGTCATCCGGAAACTTTACGTAGTGAAATAAAATAATGTTTATATTGTGGTCATTAACAGGCATTGATAAGCCACATTTTTAATGGCATTTCACTGCTACAGTATCATATTGATAGAAATCAATAAATTATCGAACAATAATCAAATTCTAATATAGAAAAGTTGGAAAGAAATCGCCCAAAACTTGCTTACCTTGTCCGAAAACCAGCTGTTCCATACTGAATATCACCAGTCACATTCTTTGGATACATTTCGCGAGCGAATGCATAAACGGTTCGAAGATTCACAGACATTTTCTGGATATGAAATAAATTGTCTCCCCAAGTAAATGGAATTAATTAATTAATTGAAGTTTTAAATTAAATGATATGAAAAATACACACTTTTCTCCTCACGTTAGAAGACAAACAATCCCATACGCGATGGTCAAACAACTACCACCTTAATTTTAGCAACAGCTTTATTCAGCAATGAAATCGCAAGTTGACATTTCCAACTAAATATATATACAAATTACATTAGATAGAAAGAGAAACTATTCCAAAACGAAAAAATTTGACATACAAATTTGAATTCGCCGTAAAGCTAAAATGAAGGCGTTTATTGATGGCAAAATAATTAGATTTCCTCAATCCACTTGTATATAGTTCATTGTACATATGATGGAGGGGCGCCTAAAAAGAAAATATGGCTACCTTTTGTTGTTGTTAATGCAGTTTTAGTTTTGTGAATTTTGTCTGGAACATTTTTTCAATAAAAACCCGGAAAAAAACACTGAAAAATGACTTCAAATGACGGATTTGATAAATATAAACCACCAAAGGAACTGTTATGGTAATATTTATGATCTTTTTAATATCAATTTCAATATAAATGGTAATGCAAAATGCCGGATTTTTTTTACTGTCCTTGACGATTAATTTTTATCAACTTAAAATTAAGAAATTGCAACAAAAAGTATTTTATTTAGTTATAACTTTATTTTACATTGTTTTTTGTCTCTAGATTAAATATATTTTATATATACATAAATATTTATATATATATTATTGATTATTATGGGTATCATAACATAACCTAAAAAAACAATTACTATTTCGAAATATAAATGGTCCAAAACTCCAGGGTGTCATCTAACTTCATTTTTAGTAAAATACACAATATCAATGCTAATCAATTAAAATATGTCTTAAGTTAATGTAATATTTTCTCTTGTCTTTTTGCTGATTATTCTCGGTATTTGTGTCTCATATTTTTATATCCTCCATTCAGTTATGAATTCCAGGGTGTTCATCTTCCCTATTGAATTGAAAATGTCAATCAATCATTACAACAAAAAAAACCATCGGACCGGAGTCACTCTTTTGAATATTTAGGGACCGATTATGTACTATTTCCCATTATTCCAGTGGCAGACAACTCGTTCCAAATAAAGAAATTGTTATGCCGACTGAGCCAACAAAAGGATTGAAAAAAAAAGTTTCGGATAATACGGCAGATGAACAAAATATCGTCTATAGACTGCAAGGTATGGACAAAATTATTCGAATTATTCTTCAAATTTTTCCACATTGAAATTTTCCTTCCAAAAGACCATTTACGACATTTACTGGGATTGGAACGAATCGAACGAGTTACGGCCAGATCGTCAGCGATATTTAACGATGAAAATCGAATTGAAGTTAAACGAAAAGTGGGCAATTGGAGAAGCATAGGGTTTACGGATAAGCGAATTGAATATTTACATTATCATGAAGCACTTTACTTACTGGAAATGGTATGGGGAACACTTAAGTAATAAAAACAAAAAAAAAACCAATTTTTTTTTTTTGCTTATAGAATCGCCTTGAACTCTATTACAATTCGGTGATTGTCTCTATTGAACAGGCCTACAGTTTGCTAATTAATCAAGAAAATAGAGAAAATAAAGAAGTTAATCTTTCACTTGAAGCATATCTTGTGTACGCAATGTTAACACGGCAAGGTTTTATCATTCAATTGTTCCATGATGGAATGTATGCAGTGAACAAACCGGTAACCAAAATATTATCGCCGGAGGAACGATGTATTTGGAAATGTTTAAAAGATTTGCTAAAGCAACCAAATTCATCGGAAGCCGCAGCTGACGCAAAAAAATGTAGTCCAAGTAAATTGTATGATAGAACTAAAAAGTCAATGGAGAAGTCGGCCAATGCCATAATGTTCCAGCATTCTGTAAATGGTAAATCAGATAAATCCAAAGAAGAAGAGGAGCCATCGTGTTCATTTTCGCAACCACTACTTCTCGACACATGGAATCCGAAACTGTTCAAAAAACGATCGATAAATGTTGCGATTGCCGACTCGCCAATGTCACCAACGTCGTCAACGTCGCCAACATCGCCAACGTCGCCAACATCGCCAACATCACCAACATCGCCAACATCGCCAACGTCACCAACATCACCATCGCCGCCGCCATGTAACGATGTTAAAAGGAAATGTGAAACTGTCGATAGATATTTAGATATTTTATTGAACGACATCGATGATCAGACATTTAAGAATATTTTCGAAAAAATCCAAATCATTGAGCTGTTTCCGGTGGATGCCCGGCCGGGTAGTACAGACGAAAAGCCACTACGATTCACATTTAATATGTACTCGGCTCAACGACATTTTAAACGATCCAATCCAGGCATACCAAATTACCGCATTATTGTTCTCAAGTAATTTTCAATTTCATTTGTTGTGTGCGCATGCGTGTACTGATTTTGAACAAATGTTTACAGTGAAGGATGTGAGCCACCAACAAGGCAGACGATCGCACAGTGCTATATGCGACAATTGGTTCGAGTTCCTGTAATTGTGATCTTTGTCAATGAGTCAATGGCACAGCAGGCACTTCTGTATAAGTTTTCTATTTAGATTTGATGGCCAACAATTCGTGGCAACTTCTTCCCTCCCCCGCAATATTATTTTTTTTAATTTTTATTTCGAGAACTATGCTAATGACATAAAATGTCTTATCTCCATTTCGTGTTATTTTTATGAAGCCTTAGGGCATTACAATCAGAAATTGTTTAGGAATAATTAGATTAGATTATCGATGGCAAAATGCTTTAGTTCTATAAGGGAACAGGAGGATTGGATGAATTCTTAAGTCTAAACGGCGAGTAAAAATAATTAAAATGTCCAGAATCTCACTTTTATCAAGAAATTGAGTAAAATCCTATCCAAAGCAAAGTCTGTTTTGATGATGATCACTGCTACTGGAAAGAGTTAATGTTGAAGGTGAACTCCTCCGTTTATCCTCTCTTCTCTGATTATTTACTCTAAATTCCGACGTTGTTTTTCTCCATAATGACTAAGTCATTTTCAATCATTTCCAAAAATATTTAGTTGGAAAAATGTTAGACAAAATGGATTGGATTGGATTCGACCTTGAATTCTAGATAATATAGTCAGATTATTAGAAACTGTAATTTGCGAGATCTTCTTTCAATCTACCGAAGGCGAAATCAATTTCTCAGAAATATTCTATCTATCTATGGACAAAAGTCTAGTGGAACTTCTCAAATGATTTTGTATACTGAGGCATATTCTTAGAGTGATTGAAGCCAACCTAACAATTATGCAGGTGTCACATCCAAAAATGTCTGCTTCTCTTTTGTTCTGCAGATGGGAGTTGTAGATAATGAGATGCGCGAGTTCCATTGGTGGGAACACCTCACCAAAACGAGTGTCAGTGCTAGAACCTGCTCCGCGGTATTTGCAAATTAACCAATGATGATAGGGTGAAGTGTGGCATATTCAACATTCTCTATAACTTTTTCTCTACTGGGCTGCTTTCCAAAAAATGATTCCCGCGAATGTTCCCTCTACTTAAGGCAAACACTGAAACTTTCAAATCTGAATGTGTAGCTCCTCAAAACGTTTGTTTTTCTTCTTTAGCGGCGCGACAGTTCAAGTCAGGCCCTGACCTCTATTTCTCGCCTCTATCCAGTTCTGTCTCTCGAGACAATGACCACAAACTCCCATTATCTCTTCACATGTCTCGTCCACTAAGTGCTCCCAACTGATCTCTTTTCTTCCATTTTTCGGTCCAAAAGTCGTTTTGGGATTCAGTTTTCCTGCATTCTTCTTTCTACATGTCATGCCCACTGTAGTTTTTTTCAGTTTTATCCACGTGGAGGCTTCCGGATCGGCCAAAGATTCGATACAGTTCACTGATGTGTCTTGCTCTCCATCTATCTACATGGCGAATCGGGTCAAGAAGAGAATTGACCGAAGACAATAACTAGCGTTACAACAACAACATCAGAATTACTGCTCTGTCCGTACGGTGGCAACTGTCATTATAGCTCCCATATGTGTTTCTCTTTTTTTCTATATATTTTCTTCCTTGTTCATCCGGGCAGATACATTCTCACTTCTCTCCTATCGATGACTGTTGAGTGATGTTGATGGAAATTTGCATGAAAAATTTTATACTTCCGATTTTTCATTTCCTCTAATTTGCTAATCATAAATTTTTATTTTCAACATCTAATGATGCCTGGGATAATGATCGAAAACAGCTCATCGTGCATATAATTAACACATTTTTGTTTCTTTTCATCCTCTGCCATTCCATTTGTTCGCTTGGGAGCCACACATCTCTGAACCCCATTGGAAATGAAAACAAACAAACAAAAAAAGAAAAAAAAAATTTCTTGGTTGAATGATAAAAGATTGATTGCCTCTTGGTCTGAATGTGTGCCAGTTTTTTTTTTTTCCTCTGACTTTTCCGAGTTTTTTTTCCTCTCGGAACATATAGAGACTACGCATCGTCTACTACTACTACTACTATAGTCGCGTCTCCTACACTATACTAAGACGTTTTGACGATTTTGACTCGATGCAATTTCCATTGACCTGAGACACTCGGTGCGCGGATGTGCAATTTTCATAATTTTTTTCTTCCAATAATGCGAGAAAATTGCATTTTCCGAATTTATATATTTTTAGCATTTATTGGTGTATTGGTGTGTGTGTGTATGTGTGATATCTACTACCAAGCTATAATAAGTCTATGAATGAGGTGGGGGGGGGGGAAAAACTGAAGAAAAAAAAAGCAGTGCCTGAAGATCTCTCTGAAAAGCGTTCCTCGCACGTACATTTTTCAATTCCGTCTGGTGTTTTTTTTTTTTTTTGAGTAATTTTATTAATAATCCAAGTGCGGTGTTGTAATTTCACTCACTTTTATATGAGTGTTGAACATACACTGGATATAGAGGCGTCGCTAGGTGGTGGTGTTCGATCATCATGAAAACGAAAAAAAAAAAAAAAATTCATTTTTATTGAGAAAATATTTCAGTTGGAATTCATTGTTCAGATCGGTAGGTTGTTGTCAATCGGGGTCTCTCTCACACTCTCTATATATAATTCTAAATTCTGATCGGAAATTTTGTTTGAGAGTTTCTGGGGTGTTTGTTGTTGTGATTGTGTGTGTTGTGTGTACAAAACATTTCTCCATTTCGTTTGTCTCCGGAGATTAAATAATCATTAAAAATAAGTGATTTGTGTGGGAAAAAAAAGAACAATTCTCCCCCCCCCCTCCTACAATCTGTGGTGAGTCCTGTTTTGATCGGGTACGCGTTTCCAGCGATCACAAGAGAAAGTTTTTACGAAAAAAATGTTGTTTTTTTTTGTTGACGTGCCAATATGTGAAATAAAATTTTTGTACACATTTTAAGTGTGAAAAGAAATACGTAAAGAAAACGTAAGGTGGAAAAAAAAAAACATTTTCTCACATATGTGTTGGCTCATTGGCCATTGGTAGGTAGGTAGATATCTTTTGACCTTATTCTTTTGATATTGAAATTGTCTTGGTTTTGTGTCGTTTAAATACCTGTTTGCACTTTTGTTTATCATAAACATTGTGCCAGAGTCTCTTAGGTCTCAGGTCTCTAAGAGTCATTTCTTTGATAATAATCTCGATATTATTATTATTATTATTATTATGAACTAATATTTGTTTATTTATTTTTCGTTTGTTGTGCTTTATGGTGTATTTGCCAGTGGAGCAGTCGTCACGCACAGTTTTTCTATGGCATTTTATCGAAAACAAACGATATCAGTTGTAGCGTTTAAAATGTAAAGTTTACGTAGAGTAAATATTTTTTTTTTTTTTTAAATATCCCACTGTAATAATAGTGTCGTTTAAAGTCTAGCGCGCACACACAGACATTTTTTGTTTTTTGTTCTTTTTCGTCTTGTTCTGTCTGTTCAATATGTGCACTGTGGTGATATTGAATAATTTTAAAATTTCCGACTTAAATATTTGTTCTTAAATATTAAACCAGTCAGGAAGAAATCTACGTACAACAAATAATATTTAATTGATTGCAGCGCCATAAAGGTAGGCAGTGGAATTTTTTGCTCCTTCAATGAAATCTTCATTTTGTGATTCTTTTTAATTTTTGTTTTATTCATTTTTTCTCTAATCCGAAAATATTTCGAGTAAATGATAAAAAAAGCCTGGAAATGATATAAAATTGACTGCAGCGCCATAACGGCAGAGTGTGGAATGTTTTACTTCGATAATTTTTCTTTTATGCATTTTTTTCTTATCCGAAAATATTTCGAATATATCTCTCCGCTATATTTTGTTCGATTTGCTCCCAAAAACAAAAAGAGATTTTACTCCAGGAGTACTTAATATCTTCAGCCATTTTTGTCACACATTTCGACTTAAAAATCGACTGCCGTCTGATGTCGTTCTCTGATCGGCTGTTCTACTTGTGTGTATCTGTGAAGAATGAACTCCCTAAAGGAACAACTAGTTTGGGCCTCATAGACATCCCATTTTTACTCTTTGTCCACTCTGCTTCGTGTTTTGTGTCTCACGTAAATTCCATTACTACGTAATTCGTTCTCAATTGTGTTAGCCTATGTGAAAGGTGGGGGAGGTATCGTACGGTTTTTAAAATGGAATCCGAACCACCCGCTCTAAGATAAAGCATCGACCTGACAATAACGCCGTCGTATGACTTCCATTGAAATATTCGTCTTCATATAAAGCTATTTGGAAATAGAATTTGTCGAGTACAGAATTCGTAGCCTTAACTACTGATTTACCCATCCATGTTGGGTTGCCATCTTTTTTTTTTTGTGTAGGACAAAATGACGAAATTTCGAGACCTTATTCAGGTGGGCCTTCTATTCGATAGAAATATTTTCATTTTCAAAATTATTTCTCTTTTCGAATAGAAGATATAGGCATTTTTTCGAAGTCAGACTGTATTATTTTTGCTTCCACACTAAAAAATAAGTGGAAGCTTTGTTTTCACTTTCATTTTTCAAAAATTTAAAATCGAAATTTT
>JANSTT010023502.1:0-39725 GCA_026745375.1 Platyura marginata | reverse complement strand
GTACTATACAATGGGTCTAAGTAAAGGCCTCAGTGTAAGTGATTCATAAAAAATCACACTCCTATCAACAACAAAAAAGATGCCTTATTTAAAAACCTTTTAATGTTATATATGGATTATTAATCACTAGCACTAGATCTATCTTGTCATATAATATTCATATAATTATGAAAGTATCTCATATTAAATTGGAAAACATTAATTTACACTTGAGTTTCCACTCATATACATATATGAAGAAGGATTCTTACATAGTGTTCCAATATATAAAATATAACCAACACATCTTAACCAAGTGCCTGTCAGACAATTCCATCTAATTAAATCTAGTTAATTTATTAGACCAATAAAGATATGTCTTCTCTATTAATGTTCCTTACATCGCCTTTTGATAGTCTTTTTGTATAATATAATGATACTCAAAGAAATGTTGAATGAACCCGATGACTTTGTGTTATTATCCGTTAGTAGGAGAGCAATATGCGGTAATTGAAATTTTCTATTTTGGATATTTTAAATTATAGTTTCAATTAAGAGTATTTTCTCTTATAATTTAGCCCCCATATTCTGTTTCTTTTTGACCACAGTCATATGAGTGACTCCCATTTGTTAACAAATGTCAGTCACTCCATATGACTGTTGTCATAATGAAACAGAATCCGGTGACAGGACAAATCTTAAACTCATTTTTCATTCAGTTCTATATGTTGTCCGTTAATTCTATCTGATTTTCCACCCCTATTTTATTGAAATCACCTTCAATTTATTTTACACTATCAGTAGGTCAGGAGAATTAAAACTTCAAATTTGTTCTTATAAAATTACTGGATGTGTTTTTAACTTTTAATAAAATGTTTCTCAGGATACGTGTTCAGTGAAAGCTGATATCGCTTGTACTTATATGTAGCTTATGCTTATGCCGGTATATCGTCTATAAGTAGTAATAGTAGACCTTTAGTAAATTAAAGAAATTTTTTCAATATTAAGTTGGTGTTAATTATTTCTTTCATTTTTTACATCAACAATTTTCAAATATCAAAACAAGTCACCGGCATCAGCGAACAGAAATATAAAAAACAAACCTGTAAGCGGCAACAAGTACAAGCGTTTATTATGCGAATCACAATAAGAATACATGGGGTTATATCTGCTGGTGGTTGTCAGCAATAAGCATAAGCAATAAGTGCATATGCGATACTGGCGTTCAATTTTTGTTAAAGTAAATCTAAAAGTTTTCTTCTTGGGTCTCCCCTACTATTTATAGTCTTTGGATAATAACAAACAGCTGCTAAACGTTCAATGTAATCTGTTGTAAACAATTTGCTTAATTATTCTTTATTGACCATCCGAGAGAGAGAATATGATAAATAAAAACGAATAAATACCATCCACCAAGATATTGTGACAACAAATGTTTCACATTGTAAACAAGAATTTGACGAGCAAAATTTATGTAGCAGAAAATTTACTATAAGTACATATAGTACACCCATCACACTATAAATACACCGCAACAGCAGTTAAGTGGTTCTGGCAAACTAGATAGATGTCGTTTATCATTGTCTATGGCAGGCCTTAAATATCCTGTCTAATGATTTAGAATAAAATATATTATCTTCAATAAAAATTGTTTCTTCCCTGATGTGTGTGAGTTTTTTTTTGGGAACCATCCCCCTTAAACATTTTATCCTAAAAATGGATCCCACCACATTATGTGTGTTGAAGCTTAAATGAAAGTGTGTACTTTTGCATCATAAATTTAATAAAATTCTCATATAAAATGGGCTGAAAGTGTCGATATTCTTCTGCTTTATTAAGTGAGAGTTGTTCACAAAATTTGATTTTATATTATGTGCTTTTTACGAGAGTTATATAATTTTTATATTTATATTGTGATGGGGAGCAATGAATCAATATAGGAAATAATACGATCTATTAAGGCAGAGTTTTACTTTATATTAGATAAGAAAATTTTTACCCGTCAATATGACTTATTGAGCATATAAAACTGAGGAAAGCTGGTTAAGTTCAAAATCTCAAAAGAAATTTTCAAAAGTAGTTCGTGCAAAGTGTTCCGGTAGCTTTTGCCACAGAAATATTAAATTTCATTTTCTTATCTTTTAATTATATTAATTCATTCTTAAAACTCTTGTCATCTTTATATGATTAAACTTTTCACAATGAGTTAAATTTATTGAAAAGAGAATTTTCAGTCTTATAAATTCGAAAAGATCAGATAAATTTTCAACAAATAAATACTCCAATTTATTGGCTTTTCATCGAATAGCTTTACCGAAATTAATTTAAAGGAGTGTGTAGAATAGAAGGTATTTCAACACAGATAAATATTTTCAGTGATATTTTAAGTAATTGAGTTTTGGTGTGCTGATTTTTTTTCTATTGACAATCAAATAAATTTAGAAGAGAAATTAAATATTTATGAAGAAAATCTTGAGCTTAAATATTTTTGTATATTTAAACTTTAAACGCTTCTCTATTGAATTGAATGCGTTTAATCACATAGAATTACGATGCAAGAGTAATCATAAAAAAAAGACTGATTCCAATCATGTTTACATACCTACTTCGATCAAAAAAAAAAATAAAATAAAAATCATTACCCGCGGTTCTGTTCTGAACAACCATGATAAACAAAATAATAATAAAACGCTACTGTTGGTCACAAAAAATAATCTCAAATTATTAAAATTTTCAAATTATCTCTTACTATGGTGGGTTCGATTCCACATCTCAATACTTGGCAGCAACAGTTGGATTGTTTGGATTTAACTTTCAACTCCAACTGATTGGATATTTTTTCGAAAATATTCCTCATGTCATTTCTGATATGTAGTTAGGTTTTGAGTTAAAATTCTGGCAAATACATTTTTCAAAAATAAAATAACTAATCCGGTCTAGAAATATATTTGTAAAATCAAAATTTATTACAACACATTTTATAATTTATTCGAAAAATATATTAATTATATGAATAATGTCCTTAGGATAATGTAGAATGTAACGGGAGGTTTAGTCCCAATTTCGTACACATTAAACCATTTCGTTATCTATCATTTGCAGCGCATATTTTGTACCGAAAATTTATAATTTTCCAGCAATATAAGCAATTTTCCGAAACACAACAAACTGCTTGACCGGCATTGTAAATTCTTTTTATATTTAAATTAATTTTCTAAAAACGTCAGCCGAATCCTTCTGATTTACATTAAAAAAATATATTCCTTAATGCCCGTAACCCACTAGCAAATTCTACCTTCAATTCAATGATTAATGTAAAGTGATTTGACAGTGAAATCCTATAAAGTTTTAGTCTATAAGGATTACATTCTTTCCCATATCTATCCATCTATCTATAAAAGAAGCACAAACAATTTTTCTTTCGAATATCCTTGTTGAATAATTATTTTAATTAAAATTATGAGATGGGCACGTTTAGCATAATGAAAACTTTTTTCTTTCTTTTTTTTTTTGATGAAATCCCCATGCAGCGATGAGTTAAAGGAAACTTTATTTTTCATTGTTAAAGTGGAGAAAGTATACGAATGTCGCACAATGTGTTGGGAAATAATATCAGCCATAATACCTAAGATGCTAAACAGAGGTAAAACAAAATGTAAAAGTGCAATTTAAAATATATAATTATGTTTTGGCTGGTAACATTACTTCTCGTAATTGTTAAGCTCCATTTAAATAATTAACCAACAGCAATCATTGAGCTTATTTTAAAGGTTTACGGGAAGCTTTTACGGAATTAATTTCAGGATAAAATAAACGACAAAGTGTTGTTTTAAATTCTTATATTAGGTAATATAATCTAGTGTTTTACAGTCATGATGCAAACAGTCGTTAAAAATTATCGCACTGGTTGGTTTTACGCAGATTCGTGAAAATTACTTTTCTCAATATCAATAGTTTTAAGTGTAAAAACACAATGACTCAAATAAGTAAGCATTCAAACTACTAGTATAAACTTATTAACGGTTCTCCAACGATCCCAATGGCGTTAATTCCTCGGGTACCATTTTACCTCTAATTTTTTATTGTACATTTTAAATTCCAATTAGTGTGAAAACATTTTTAATTTTTTTCTTCACAATGTTATTAATTTGTTAAATTCGTTAAATCGATGGCTGTCAATAAAGTGTTTTATTCACCAGCACTAGCGCCGAGCTGAAAAAATGCAGTCGTTTTTTCTCAGTTCGGTGCATGTTTGGTGGCTACACCGAGTACGGATATTTCTACACCGTATTTGACGACGGAGTAGGTGTAGTGTAATATACAGATGAGGGAATGTGTTTCTGTCATCAATTTGAGCAAAAAATTGTACTGGAGTGTGGGGGTGTGTGTCTAAAATTGTCCGTTAGGAAGGCGGACTAATTTTAAGTTTTAGAACGTTTGTGCTTGTAACTTTTATAAAACAGCTAGGAAATCCACATCCAAAAATACGAAAAATTGGAAAAAATAATAAGGACATTTTTAACCAGAATAATATTCTCCTTAAAATTGTATTAGCGAAAAAATTAGGTTAATTGTGGAAAATTTTGTACAATACAATACAATAGAATTTTTTGCTCAAATTGATCGTAGTATTCAAATACACGTATCGCAGATGTTAGGATATACTTAGTCCGAATACACAATGTTTCTGAATTGACGAAGCTTTAACTGTAAATATTTTTTGAGTAACTTCTTCTATACAACAAAACAATAAGAAACATGTTCATTATTTGTTCATGCCATCTATCAAGCCAACGTAAAAGGTAAATATTATTTTATATTAATGTTTCCTATCTACTTGTATTATATATACGTATAATATGTCATAAACAGTAACGGCACCACATTTATGTTAACAAACTGAGTAGAAATTGCGATTAGGCAGCTGTATGTACCTAAAATATGTCCCTCATATATGTATAGAGAGGCAATATTATCAAAATTTTGTAAAAGAATTTTAATAATGCAAAATAAGATAAAAGAGCGTTTCAGACTTGAATAGATCGAACGAACCTTGTGATGCATACCATTATCTTAAGATATGTGTTGTAGGCACTTATCATTGATTAAAACATCTCTATATACATACATATATATAAGATTTTTCGTGTAACATGTGTTAATATTGTAAAATTTTAACATGCGTGGAGTAACATCACTTAAACAACCTTAGTTAAGATTGATTGGGAATTAAAGTGCATGTTTCCTTCAACCAGAATCTCTATTCTTTTAATATTTTTTACCCAGAGATTTTAGCAAAATCATCGAAAGTCTGCCCAATTTATTTCTCCATTTTTAATACCGTTAAATGCTAACTATTTAGGACATTTGGTGTCGGAAGTGAAATTTTTTGAAGTATTCAAACTTGACCATATGAATGTGAACAATTTGTTTAGCTAAGCTCGTAATTTGGATAATATTTAAATCAACTTTTTTTGGCCAGACATTTTGCGTGTTATAAATATTTTGCAATAAAATTTATCACTCAAAAGAGTAAGGATTTGTTAGATTATTATTACCTTTCAATATATCGCTGATGCAACCGCAATAAACATCGATTTTGACTGGTTTTGGGTAAAATTTTACTATTATGCATGTTACGTTTATATTCGCATATGTACGTATCGCTTCAAAGCAAATACCTACCTACCTACTAAATGTATCGAAATTGTCCAATTAAATAGCAATTGATTCACATATGTTTCCATCAAAGAGAAAACAATATTTTATTGAAGAATCTTAGCCAACAAAATCGACCCACCAAATTTACCCTAAAAGCTCTGCCAATATAAAGTACATATTATTTGCAATCCGGTTGAAAGCTTTTACGGAAACCATAATCAATTACATATACACACATATATGATAACGTTGTTAAACCATACATACATAGATCGTCTATATATAGTTATATATATATATATAATATTCAAGTATACTTTATCCATAAAGAGAGGGAGCATTTTATTGTCCAACGCAATTTTCTATTTAATCGTACAAAGCTTATAATACTAAACATTTATACATAGTTTTAATTGATTTAATTAAAATTAATTTAATTAAAGTCTGTTCAGTGAAACCATTTAATATTAGGTTTATGCCATATGGGTTCTGGTATAACCACAAAATAAATTTTATTTTAACAGCAAACAATTAGCTTGATTATCTTACCAATGAATTGTGAAAATTCTATATGCAAATTCAGGTATATTGTAATATTAAATTGTTTTTACGCTTTTGGTAATGATAATCAGGGCCGGTTCTAGAAATTTGGCCGCCTATGTGTCCCTATCCAGTAAATAAAATAAAAGTCATGAATATAGTACGAAAATAAAATTTCTATTATATTACAAAAAAGGGGAAAACATACATAGAAAAAATTATAATTTAATTTTTTTAAGAAGTAAGTTATCAAGTCATGCATATCAATTTCATCTAGTAATTTGTACAACATTATAAGTGCCGCACAAATTTGAAATATCTTAAAAATACTTTAAAATTTTGTGATCATCAGTGTAATATAATTATGCCTTAAACTTAATATAACAATAACTGAAGGCTTCAAAAACAAAATAGGTATGATTAAATTACAAAACTTAAGAAATATAATTTAAGTTTCCAGTAAAATGCAGTACAAAAGTATTACAAAAATCGATAGAATAAAATTAGTAAATAGATTAGGACCGCCCGTGTGCGGAGCCCACTTTGCACATATGACAGAAACGGCCCTAATGGTAATGGTTGTTGATTTATTATTTTGAAATTCAAATGATTAATTATCTAATAAAAGCATAATTATGTAATTTCTAAATTATTTTTATGATTTATGACTTATTTTTTAATTTGTTGTATTTTCTTATGCATCCTACACATACATACACATACACATTTGCGTCCATTTTGAGTCACCGGCCATTACAATATTTGTTCGTAGAAACATTGCTATTAGTAGCTGGGTTGCTTCTGCTATTTTTAGTGTAACTAGCATGAAATACTACGATTCCATTTTGGTTTTATTTTTTCAGTTAGCGAAAGCTGCAATATCTAAAGTGGGCTATTGGTTACATTTTTTTTTAAGAATAACAAAAAATTATTCTATCACTATCAGTATGGTTATTTGAGTTCATTTTAGTGCCCAGATAACGAAATGGCTAAATATTATTGATTCTGATTTTAATCAAAAAGAGAATTTTAACGCTTAAGTATTATTGGTATTATAGATAGATGATTGTTTTGTAAAGTATTTTTTAACTTTATATTTAAATATACTCGAATTTATTTCTTGTTCTTTAAACTGATGATAAAATCCATTTATTGCACATTTTACACCATTTAGAGACATTCTGGTTATGAATACTAAATTATTTAAGTCTACATATTATAAATATTAGAATTAGATTATTTTTATCTAATCAGATATGAATTTAAATTCATTATACCTAAAAATAGAAATTAAATACCCGAAAATTTCACTCAGGATAGTAATAAATTGTGAACATTGTCATAATTTTATATATCTGCGCTAAATGTTATAATGGATTGATCATAAACACGTGTGATTAAAAGTAACTTATGCTACATTAGATAAAAAGATTTACATAAGTATTTCCAAAATTTATATACCTACCTATATATATCAACAAAAAAAAATAAATCTCCAAGGCAAAAGTAATAAAGACTTGTGATAAATTTTATCTTTTATTTGACTACAATGATTACTTTTCTGGCAATAAATTTTTTTTCTGCAGCTATATACTTCAAGACCTCGATTTGCGTCGTTAATTGGTTCCAGAGACAATCTATTACTTGGTATTTCTGTAGGACTTCTTTTAGTGGGTTCCTCTAAAATCATCGCATTATATGATATTCGCCTAGAATCAGTGCTGTTAGGAGGGGATTATTTATTATCTAAATTTTAAATGTTAACCCTCCAGCGGCGGGCAACGTTCATATCGCGTTTAACTTTACGCTATATAATTCCGCTATTATCGCGTACCTACCTATACATTTTGGGATATTCACGCATGGGTAGACGCTATTTCTTCAATCTATTTTTTTTTATTTGAAACATAGTCCTGCACAATAAGTGTTAATAAAATTTCATGTTTGCACTTATAAATATTATAAATAGCGATAAAAAAAACGATCGCAATTTAGACAAAAAATGAAAAAAAAAATGAGACGCAAATTCGAAAACGATGCAAATCGAAACGACACCTATCGAGGTTTTGCTGCTGTAATTCATTTAAAAAAAATCACACTAATTGGTTAATCAAAAATAATTAAATATTTCAGTAAAACACTATACAAATGTTTCCGATTGTTAAATTAATCAGTTTAAATATCAAATTGACTGTTACATCTAGTCAAAATCAAGTGTAATGACAAAGTCATCAGAAGAATTGTGTATGCAGAGTAAAATAAATATATTTTTTTGGTAAATAAGAAATCACATTGAAATTTATCAAAAAAAGAGTGCGAGAAGTTATCACGGAAGTTCACATCACGCAAACCCTATTGCGCAACAGTGTAGAAACCGTCTTTATATTCCACTTTAAGGTAATGATACCAGCTGGAAGCTCTACAAATATAAAATATGAAGAAAAAAACCCCTCCCGTATATTTGATTCGTCATATTGAATACAAAGCATCTGTAAATATCAAAATATTTTTAAGAATAAATATTATTTTTTATTTCTTATCGATATTCAATGAACCGTATGCCGGGTATATTTGAATTAAATTTTCAAAACGCATCATTGGTCTTGAATGTACAATCGAAACAAAAATGAAATAAAAATTGTGAAAATTTAATATTATATCATGTTTAATAGGTACCTACATATGTAGATACAGTTACAAGTATTACACATATTGGGACACAATTTGGGTATCTAATAGCCAACTTACAAGCCATATGAATATCTGAATTTTCTTTAAACTCATGTCGAAACCATTTCATATTAATTTATGGCTGAAAAACCCATCACATAATTAATAAATTATTTAATTTTTCTAACCTATCAGAGCGGGAGGTCCCGGGTTCAAGTCCGACTGGAGTAAAACATGAAAATGTTTTTCTCTGGTATATTAATTTGAATCTGAGACCGGGTGGTTGGATTGCACTGAAAAACAGTCTGATAACGGCATTATCTCATAGCATTGCTTAAATGGCAGTGAAATAGCGAACATTTGTAAGGTTTCCGTAAAAAGAACACTTCAAGTGCTACATTTTCACACAAAAAAATAGATTGTTAGATCAATTAAGATAAATGTAACTGGAGTACTATAGTGCAGTGTAGTGTAGTGTAGTGTAGGTGATTCATAAAAAATCACACTCCTATCAAAATCAAAACCTATCAACTTATAATTTTGATACATTTTCTATGCAGTTTTAAAATTGGGCGTACGTTTCTTGTTAACCCTTATCGCAATATTATTAATTGTTAACCCGTATCGCAATATCTGTTGCCATTAGCTTTCTGTATGCATTTCTGTATGGATTTATTTAAATTTTCCACCACAATTACAATTTTTCTTAATATGTGAAGAGTGTAAATCAGTCTTTACTTTCTTGATGTGGTTATCGTGCAATATCACACGAAAATTGGAATATTTACTAAATGATTTATTTATAATTACGTATTGTTGAAGGCACAATTTTATTCTCTTAGAAAAGTGATGGTAGAATATTCAGCAAAGGTAAAATATGTTGCCAAATAAAATCAAGTGCCATTATGATAACCTAGCATATGGTTCCAAAACATTTTGCCAGATTTAGATTCTACGACATAAAAATTAACTAGAATATGTGTAAAATTTCAAGAAATATAATTCAATAAAAGTGCAGGTTTCAAAGGGTTTTTTTGTTAGTTCCCGTCTAATTTTTGGCAAAATTTTACTCGAAAAATGTCTCGGTGTTGATAATTAATTTGTTTATTCAACTTTTTGTATGTGCACAAGTCCTTCGTATAATATTCACACAATTATATTCAATTATAACCATTTAAATAGATCTACGTTGGGCGCCATAATAATATGAAACATTTTCATTGTATTATTTTAATAATTAAATTCAACAACGTTTTTGCTCTTTGATCGTAAGCACTTAACAACATTGTAAAATGGTCCATTTACCAAACAGACAACGATGATACTTAAGACACCAAATTACCAATTTTCATTACATTCACTTCACCAAACAAAAACATAATTCAGTGCCCTATACTTGTAGTTAATGTATGGTAATGATATAGAGACGTGCCATTTACGAACGATTATTTATACCCTTTGCAAATGAATATCATAAAAATAAAGTCGACTTTATTCCTACTATTAAAATAATAAATTGCGATGGATTGTTTTTGTAAATTTATCGAAGCAAATTGATTTCAATCGATTATTAATTATATTATTATATACATAACACACATATGTGTACTTATATACATTATATATTATGTTTATCGATTATTAGTTAGTTAGCTGTAAATATGTTTTTGGGGATACATTCATAAACCAGCCTATATTCATATTGGTAGTGATAGGTGCCTACTTCCTAAACTATAGAAAAATGATTGATGTAGTTAAAGGTGAGTAATGATGTGTATCAAACTTGCTTAATTAGTGGAAATTTTCCAGTCAGCATTATTATTATTAGTCATTAAGATTTCTAAAAACATTTCATCATTGCTTTTTGTTCAATTCTTTATTATTTATTTCTTTATTAAAAAAAAAAATCATTATATTTTTATAATTTTTTCCTTCTAAAAAACTCATATGTGTAGATCTCGCGATTGTTAATTTCTATTAAAACATTTTTTGTTTTAGTTTAAAAACACTAGGCACTAACTACTTATTTCAAAAAAATTCATGTTTGACAAAATTATTGTGTATAAAGTAAAAAATCCAGAATGTAATCTAAAATATAATAAAATCTAAAACTTGACTATTTGTAACAATCTAGACTTGATTAGAATAGGAATCCAACATCCAACATTGATTAATAAATAACTTTTCCGAAAGCCACTCAAAATTTGACACGTTCGCCACTGCTTTATTGAAAATCTTTCAATATGAGTAAATATGATTTCGAGACAAAGCATCCAGCATTAATGGATTTATAGACTCAAACACATTTTATTGTTCAATTTTTACTGCGCTATATTTTCTCGATTACTCAATATAATTTTTCTCAAAATAATTGGTAAAGAAGTGCAAAGTATAGTAATTATGTCTGAGATAAACTTGTGTCAAAGATAAATCGTATTTCAGTAGATTAATTAAAAAAGCCGGCTACACAACATTTAACCATAATTAATTTTATTATACTTAAAATTACGTACGAGCTCTGCGAAAAACAATCAATATTTTCAAGATTTTCATTATTCCAAATCAAAAAAAAAAAAACAAAAACAATTAAGCAAAGTTAAACACCATACTTGATTTATGTATGCATAATATATGTTCGGTACACATAAAATTTACCTTTAACAATTCTCCCTCTCTCACTGATAACACGCAATAATACATAATGTTCTATACACAGCCAGCACGGCAAAAGCTCACAACTCGAAAGTAAACTTTGAACATATGTATGGTAGATAGATATGTAGATAAGAGGGTAAACCGTGCGAGCGAATTTCGAAACAATTTCACTATATAATGATAATCACTCAATTTTATCGTACCCAGAGCACATCAACCGCACCACAATACTCATTTGATCAATTAAGTTATTGCATATAATGGCTGATTGTATTTGTTTATTATTATTTATTTATTTTTTGTTTGTTAATTTATCAACATGTGTGACAATCAGCTAAAATATAAATGTTTTCAACTGTATTTGAGTGGTAAACAATACAAAAACAAAGAAACCAACAATTTTTCTGTATTTTTCTTGTTTTCCAACTTGCCAGAGAGAAGAAAATATTGTCGTACGAAATAAGCACAAGCACACAACATTTATGTGTAGTCCATTTTCAAAACGAATTGCTTTCCTATCGAAATCAGTATGGCAGAGTTCGTCGCGCCGTGTGGTTGGTATTAGTTCGGAATTTTTGTTGTGGCAGTTTAATTAAATTTTCGCATAGCCATGCGTTTATTAGGAAATAATTTTGGCACAATTTTTGAAATTTCATATTATTTAATTAAAAAAAAAAAAATTAAATTAATTAATTAATTTCTCCTTTTAGACATAAACATTTTATTTGTGCAACGTGTAGGCTTTAATTAAAAAAAAAACAATTTGTGTTTGTGGCTTATCTTGTTTATTCTTGTTTATTACAATTCTATTAAAATAAATAATACAAAAAAAAAACAAATAACCAAAAATGTTAATCAGTTGGTGAAGTTTAAAATTTATTCGTACTGTGTGATCGGTGCGAGATCTGCATAATCTCTGAAAATTGCCACATCGAATTAATCCGGATTCTGCTGTGTGGTGTGTTGGGTTCGGTGGGCGCAAATATTAAACGTTTTACTTAAATCTAAATTGGATTTTCGATTGTCATACCTATGGCATTTTCAGATATTATACATATGTATTTGGATTATTTATTGTAATTAGTTTCATGAGTGTAAACCAAATCTAATAATAATAATAATTCTATGTATATTTAGAAGTGTTGTTTGAAAATGGAATATTTGTGTCAATGCAAAATTCCAGTAAACTTGGATAATCCCATCATCAATATAAAGTATCTGTGAGAAATTTTTAAACAAAAATATTTTTTTTTTTAAATTTTATTGCTGCTATTTTTTTGATTAATTTTATTATATATAAATATTTTTTATGATCGTTGCATTTTATGCAATTCTCTTCTATATGTGATATTCATCATAAATTGTTCAATGCAAATGTAGGTGGTTATTGAATGCAAAATATAATATTCGTTATAAGGAAAACGGTGCAGTTATCGACACTTTTTTTTTTATTTGTATAATTTTTTTTTTAAATGGTTGTATGCCATTAAAAATCTATTTTTCTTCCATTTGACATAATTGAAAGTTATTGTGAAGTTAAAGAAATTTTGAGCTTTTGCTAATTTTTTTTTTTTTTAGCTGAGAATTTATATCGTGAAAGATTTCTAGTGAGGTTCTGTCTGAGTTTTTCTATTTTTCTACATTAACTTACAAAATAAAAATTTATGAAAGAAATTTTGAAATTCATTGAAAATTAATGAATGTGTATTGAGGGGTTCAATTGAGAATTTTAAATAATAACGCGTCAGCTTCATGCAGCTTCACAAATTCGACTTCTTTCAAATGTGCATAGGATTTATTGTTAGTGTTCCTAATTAATATCAAGTTTTCCTTAAGATTTCTACAACGATTTATTTAAGTTGTTGGTAGTTATGCCAATTACTTTTCACATAAAAGAAGAAGATGATAAAAGGTGTCCGCCAACGTGTTAAGATTTAATTTTAAATTAAAAAAAAATTACCATGATACATAGGAAGATAAAAATACAGATTTTTATTTTAATTTGATCAAAAGTAAATATTTCTACCATTTTTTTTTTTATTAAGCAGAAAAACTATGAAATAATTCTAAAATTATCTCTGCTGGATTAGGAATGGAAATTTTTATTTTATTTTTATGAATGTGAAAAAAGGGTACAGAAAAACAAGTATTCCTATCCATCACCATATAAAAATATATCCCTAATGATGTTGGATTATGTAGCAATTATACTGGTAGATAATATAGAATTCTTTTGAACCAACTGAGCAAATATTTTCCGCTGAATCAAAATCACAGAATAAAAAATAAAAATGAAGTAAAGGGAAAAAGATTGAGATTCAAAAATTCAAAATTTTTGTAGTTTTTTTTCTTCACTTAAATAAAGGGAAAATAAATTTGGCAAATAAATACGAATTAGTAACGATTTTAAAAGCAAACACCTATATAATGTATGTAGTCCTAGTTTTCAAAGGAATAAATCGTAAAAACGTCCATGATTCAAGAACCAATATAAAATGTTCTGAAGCTTAAATCTTTCCAAAGGCGGTCGGTGAATTAACAATAGTTGAATTATTATAAAGTCTAATTTTTTGTAAAATAGTAAAACAATACGGCTCGAACGTCGTTAGTAAAATCTATTTTCAAAATTTACAACTGTGAGGCCTGATGATATGCGTTTAGAACTATTCCATCTAGATCTTAAATGCCAGTTATATAGAGCCCTAATCAGACCGGTGGTGACATATGGCTTGGAAACATCGACAATGACCCAAGAACATAAACGAAAACTAGTGACAAGGAAAATCTTACGAAAGATTTTTGGTTCTATACAAGACATGAATGGAGCATGGGAAACACGCTACAATTTCAAATTGAAAACATTATAACGAATATTATCAATTCTACGCTGACAGTTCATGTCAACAGGATGTACAAAAACACGACACTCCTTAAAATTAATGAAAACCATACCTGAAGGAAGAAGAACGTAAGGGATATACCGAAGAAGATGATTAGACGATGTAAACAGAGATGCACGTACTCTCGGCATTAAAAATTCCTAGACCGTATATTTAGACCGAACCATATTGGAAGAGAATTTTAGATGACGCCAAAAGATCTACAATGGGTTGTAGTGGGGAAAAGAAAGAAGGGAATTAAATTGAAATAACCGTCGTGTATTTTATTAACAATTGTAGGTCCGAACTCTCTACAAAACGGCGCTTTAGATCAAAATGATATTTCTCTCTCTTTGCTCCCTCGTACAACGTCAAATGGCCTGATAATAATAATAATGATGATGATGATGATGATGATGATGAATATTTCTTTTATATTTTATTATTTAACAACGAAAATTTAATTCCCCACTTGTTTATGATTACAATGAATGTCAATTATTTTTCAACATACCCTATACCTGTAATTGTGTATGTATAGACGCTAAATAATGTATTAAATGCAAATTATCCAAGGTGTACAATATACATTATTAAAGTGCAATAATATGCTCTCGTAAAATCGCTTAGTCAGAATATTTCACTTAAAAGTAAATTTTATTATTATAATTTTTTGTCTTTTTATTATTGCACTTGTAATACCAGTTGGTGAATATTGTAATTTTTTATTGAATCGTGTTTTAGTATTGGTAAAACGGTAAACACATGGCGAATGAAAATAAAAATTATTTATATAAACACACCGGCTCTCTATACCGAAAAAGAATATTTTTCATTTTAAAGTGATATTTTTGTTAAATATTAAATATTTGTTGTTGTGAAAATATGAATTATATGTTTTATATTGAAATTTATTAAAAAAAAATCAATCTCAAAAATTATTATGCTGTCATATAGTGGTGATTAGTGATCCATTGTAAAATTATTATACTGGTCATAGTGTGAACTATTGAATAAATTCTTATCTAAGAAAAATATTAATTCATTGTATACTAATAACTACCGCTATGTACGAATATGACCACTTACATACACAGATGATTTCCAAGAACAATTTATTGATTAATAGACATTATTGGATTGGTGGGTAAATTGCAAAATTTTTTTTTTTAATTTTTTTTAAATTTTTTTAAATTTAATTTCGATTTGGATTGTATTTGATCTACCTCTTACATACTTATTTTTTTTTTTTTTTGAATAATTAATTGAGCTAGATTACTTCACTATCTAGACATTGTTATCGCTCATTTATACTTCAACTATAACACCTAAACCATAAAAGTTAACGTTAAATAATCAAAACAGGTTGATTATACAGATTGTTATAGCAATTCAACAATTCTCTACACGCAAGGATTAAAATAGATTGACAAAAAAACGTAGCGACATTGCGTGGGAAAATGATTTCCGGTAATAAATTTTGCTTTGTTTTTTTTTCTCTTTTATACATTGACGGTGATTTTTTATAAACTTTTATTTTCTTTTTTCTTTCAATCAGTATATAAAGGATATTTTACTATTATATTGTTTATATTGTATTTGGTTGTATTTTTGAGACTTTATCCTATATCTACTAATCTCTTTTTTTTTAAATATTATATTTAAAATTAAATCATGTTTTTTTTTTAATTTTGGTCGATATTAGAAAATTTTCAACCTAATGAATAATGAAATCCCCAATCTTGCTTTTATTTTAACATTTTCCTTTCCAACAAGATATTTTTACCTTCTCAGATGGCTTACCTCAAATTTAATTAATTTTTAATTCATCAAAAAATGTGTAAGGAGCTATATATAAACACTTATACATATACATATATACAGAGAAATGTTAAAATAACCTAAAAGCTAACCATCGTTTCGTTCAAATATTCTTAAAGTCCTTAAACTACGCCGGTTCGAAACTACAAAGTGCACTTACTGAATTAGAGATTTAAAAGTCGTAATTATTAAAACAAAAATTTTATTTTACTTTTTAATGAATCTCTCATACGACCATGTACACAACAATATTGATTAACAAAGTGCATACCTACTACAAAAACATTAAATTAAATTTGGAAGCCACAGATTTCTAACACAAATTGAATCTGTCTGTTCTCCTATATTATTTCTAACAACATCAACCTATATTCCAAACGCAATTATGGTGGTTTTACATACATACAAACTTGTGAATTTTATGTGGTATAATGTTAAACTAAAACCTTGAAAACAGCTCACAAATATGCATACCCCCACCCAAAAAATCTTTGTCACGAAATTTAGTTTATAAATGGTTTTTTTAAAACCATAATATTATTATTATATATTATCCTTGTTGGATCCTGGTTGGCGTCCAGAGTTAATTAATTTTTTTTTTATTAATTTTTACTTACCCTAACACATAATGGAATATTTCGATATGAGTAAGTATACCTCATCATCATCATCATTATCCAACCTGATCTATCACGTGAAACTTCCAACTCTCAATTCCAATACTACTACAGTCCTTTATTACGTCATCTACGAACGGAACTTAGAACGTCCTCTTCTTCTGGTTCCATCTGGCTGATTCATAAGATTCCGTTTTGCTAGCATTTTCTCTTGTTGTCGTTGTACGTGAACCGCCATCGGAGACGGTTTATTGTTCATGCTTACTTAAGGAAGTTTTTTTAAATTCAGAATTTTTTTTAAAAATATGTAATTTTTTACCTTCTCTTAGATGAGGATGACAGAATAACTACTTACTTAAAAACGTAGTACCGTAGAGTGTCGAATAGAGTACCTCCCATAATTGTGTATCACTGGTATACTAATACGTAAAATGTGCCAAATTGTACAGTATACCATGGGTATACTATTTGGATCTAATGTTATCATTGTCGTCGATGAGAAATTTTGAGAAAAGATAAAAATAAAGAATACCACTGTCAAATACAATGGATTATTAGATTAGATTATTGATACTACTCTGACAAACTGTCAAACGACAAGACTTAGTATCAAATACAAAGTGTCAAACAATTTTCTTCATATATGTTTTGTACTGTAGAGCACCGAATAGTATGACTCTCCAAATAGTGTACTCTGGTATACTATTTGGATTTGTATATCCGGATTAAAAAGTAACATTTTCATATACTGTATAATACGGTTATATATTCGGCACTCTACGGTATTTATATTAAAAAAAATTTTTAAAAAAAATCCAAACAGGTATTTTTTCCTTTTTGAACCTGGGCAATAATCACCAAAATGGATTACAACCAATTCCAGAACTCATCTGTCAAATTTTACATTCCCACAATATAGAAAACAAAAATTATTACTGAGTTAATCTATTAATATGAATCAAACAATCAAGAGAGGAGATCCCTCCAGAATTATAAACTTTTCCCATAAGTCGAGTTAATATCATATCTCTATATAAACGTAGGGTATTTAAATTTTAAATTATCATTTAGATCTGTTAGGAGGTATATATGTGCTCAACCTTTATTTCTGTGCTCAACCTTTATTTCGTCCAGAAGATAGTAGTGGTAGGGAAAAGGGATGACTATTTGTGAATGCTATAAACATAAAACAAGCCGTACTTAAAAACCATTCTGAATTGCCGTCTATATACATACATATTTGTACGTGTTTCGGTTCGTATTTTTTTTCTTACATCCCCCAACATACAGGTAAAAGGTAAAGGTGTCGGTATATCAGTTATTATGAAAGCTAAAAGTATTAAGGGGGTGGAAAATGATGGTTGATTATCGATAGGTTTTTTATAAAAATAAATGATAATAACCAAATAAAATATGTTAACTTGACTTTTTCGCTCCCCATTTTTAAACATTAACAAGATATTATTATAAGATCTGTGGCTGATAAAAGAATAAGTTTTTAAAAAAAAAAAAAAAATTATCTTTAAGAAAATACCTGACGGGTATCCATCATCAAATTGGGTGAAAATGTTTGCGAACGATTTTTATTTGTATATATACAAAATAATTACTTTTTAAGCTAACGGTAATTCATTTGAGTCCGAAAAGGTGTTAGAATGAAGCAATGAAGAGATGCTTTAACATAAATTATTTATTTTACTTTACGGTTTGAGGAAATCTAATTTATTATTAACTTATTTTGGTATAAAAAAAGGTTGAAATGGATATTGTGTATTTTGCCTGAATATCCTTTTAACAACGAAATAACTGCCAGCATTTTAATATATTTTAGCTGAAATAAAGTAAACAACAACTGGACGCCTATTGTAAGTATGTGTGTGCGAGTCTGTTGTATAAACAATATATAGGTTAGGTTAGGTTAGGGTGGTGGTTGCATCCAACAGCGGAGACCAATTTTTTCGGGTCCATAGCTATTCTACGTTTACTGTAACTCCGTTTAACATTTTATCTCAATTGGCATGACAATCTCTTTTTGTGTGGAACAACTGCAGCACTTGATGTGTTTCCATTTCTAGAAACCTTACAAATCTCGCCATTCCACCGCCCCTCCTTTTTTTTAAGCATTGCCATTCTTGAGATAATTGCAACTATTTAGATGGTTTTTAAGTGCAATCCAATTCACATCAACATGCCAGAGAAAAATACATCATGTTTCAATCCCTCTAGCCGGTCTGCAACCCGGAACCTCCCGCTCCAAAGACAGTCACTTGTTCAACTGAGCCATTTGGTCGGCATAAAGAATACATACTCGTATGTGTAAAGTTCTAATTAATGGCGGTCGTTTATGCGCTTCTAATAATTTCTTAATTTTCAATACAATACAAACTTAATGTAATTTACTTTTCTGTACTCATCTTATACCCGGGCAATGATTTCTAATTCAGTCTCAATTCTATTAATAGATTGACCAATGACCCACCCACCATTATTAGAATTTTCTCATACCTACCATTATAATAAAATTTATTTTTATCTTAGATGGCAAAAAATCAGTTATCGAAAATGGTAAATCACAACTTGACTCCCAGATTATATGATATTATTCATATGAGATCCACTTGTTTATCATAATATAAGTATAAGAAATCTTTCGTGTAGAGACTGAAGAAAAAACTGGCATAACATTTTTCTTTTTTATAGAGATTCTTGACATTGACATGACGAATTTCTAAGCCCAGAAAGATTCCTCCAGTTATAATTAAATTTTTTTTATTTTTTTTTTATTTCACAAAAAGTCAATTTTATTACATTTTAATTCCACATCATGATATATGTACATAAGTAGCTACATAACTTCATATGTAGATAAAATTGCTTGTTCCATATCATATAAAAAGAAACCCCAACCAAATAATAAATCCTTTTTTGTGCTAAAAATGTTTTGAAAAATAAAAAAAAAAAAAGCTCATCGATGTTCACCAGTGGGATGACTTAAAAAGAGTGTAAACACTTTTTTTGTTTGTTTGCTATAATAATGGTAAAAAATCCCAATTTCTTTGTGCTTCTTCTAATCCAAGAAACGACGACAAAGAATTCATGTTTTATGATATATTCCCAAAATCATGCCTTTTCATAAAATTATTGTCTGTTCATTTTAGGGCCATATATGAGGATAGCATAGAACATAGATATACGGAGGGGTAAAGCGTGTACGTATTACATATCCCAAAAACTTCTAAACCATTTTATAATTCATTTAAGCGCTGCCTTCTGTTGAATAGAGAAGACTACTGAGTAATTTTTATAGAATTTTCCATTGCTGCTAACAATCTTTATTCGATAAAAAATGTTATTTGATTCCTTTCTAGAAATATAGTATGTATACTGTATAGTTTGTTTTTTTTTATTCAATCTAGCTAGACATTCTATTATGTATCCTTTTTTTTTTGCTAAAGCCTTTTTTATCCCGTGTTCTTAAGAGAAAATAAATTGTTACAATAATAGAAAATAATATATTCACAACTTTACATACAAATCGTTTGTTTTTGCTATGGAATTCTTTTGTTCTGAGATAGCAAATAGAATGCATTAGTAAAACAAACGAACATGTCACCAATTTTCTATTTACGACCTTATTGATGGATTGATCTGTGATTTATTTATATCCTTTAAAAAAACAAAAAATTTAAAACCAATATGCGCTTAATGGTGATCAATCAAACTATCAAAATATGTCGTTGATATTGTATCAATTATCGTATCAAAATCAAACTCTCACGACAAACTGTATAATTGTTAGCCAATGCATTGCCATTCTGCGACACAGCCAATTTTGAAAGAGAGAAAAATTTGCCTATTTTAGAAAAAAATTGAGCATATCCTTGTTTTTATATTCGCTTTGCTCAGTTGCCCAGAGCAAATTAAAAATATTTGATGATGAGGCCAACGAGACACTTAGTCGATAAAATTTAGTATGGGAGAATCTGGTGCATAGTTGTACATTTAATATACAGTATCCCCTTCATTATCTAATTATCTCTCTCTCTCTGGGGTGTTATTAATATCTTAATGTTGTTGCACAAGTGTCCGAAAGTTCGTTTGCGACTAAATATATGAAATAGACGAATTTCACACAATGTTATTGTTTCTCTAAAAATGAGTTTAGATATCCAAATCTGTCTTAACTAAATCACCATTTTGATAAAGTTTGGATAGGCAGATTATTCTTCTTACAAAATTGGCTGCCTCCATCAGAATCACTCTCCAATCAAATCTATTCCGCGCCAACGTCCTCCAACCAGTAACATAGATAGCTCGTAAGTTCGAATCAACCGCTGCATCGAACGAATCTTCCACGAGGTCGTCCAACTCGTCTTTTACCCTCTGCTGGGCATCCTGTTAAAAGTTTCTTTGGAACACGCGACTCCTGCATCTGTTCTATATTTCTGAGCCAAACTCTGTCCGCCTCACCATACAGCTGACTGAGTTCGAAATTCATACGCCTACATCACGTATTTCCTGCTCCGAAAATAGAACGGATCCCAGTGTAGGTATAGATTACATACAACAAATAATAAATTTGCACGTCAATAGACACATTGGTTTTTTTTTTAAACGGACGAAAGTTGAAATGTATTTTTCATGATAATGAATGCCTATAAAATTGGTATATTAATGAGCAATATGGATGTACTTTTCCATAAAACCTACACTTTACTTATTGTAATTTTGTTCATTTTAACGTTTTTACTACATTACCTACATTACCACGTTATTGTTCACACGCAAATATTATACTAAATTATGCAGTCAAGTGGGGGGTACTCTTATATTGGCTGTAAGTACATTTCTGGCTTATAAGCTAAATTTTATTTCCGTACTTTCATTGAACGCATTCATAATGTCGTATTGATAGCTTTGTGTTCAGTGAACGCAGTGGGGTTAGAGGTGGGGGGTTTTAACATTAATTTCCGTCATTAGATAATAATGAGTTAAATCTTGGTTTTTCTCATGATCATGAAGTCACTTTTACGTCATTTTTATCAATAACATAACCTATAGCACAATGCACAACATATAGCAAACATTCTTATCATTTAAGTTAACTCAACTATTACTGAGATTTGCTTACGGCCGTATACTAAGTAACTACGTGTAGAAAGTTGAAATAAAATATTATCTATGACAAAATTATTGCATGACAAGTATTCATATAATCAATTAATCACGCATTATTTTTAAACATAGTATTTTTAGGCTTAAGTATCTGTGTCAGTTTGAATTTATTGATGATGTTTTGATTTTCGTTACAAGTAGGGTAATGCAATAATTCGTCTAATCCGTCCAATGATTTAAAAAATATGATTGATCTGATTTCAAAATATTTGACAGAAAGTCACCCTCACCATTACCACCAACAGTGAAGAAACAAAGTGTAATTTGTTTTTAAATATTTTTTAACCGGCTGGTCTCAATCTATTCGTCTGCAATTTTATTATCTTTATGAAAAGATTTGAGGATCTCTCTTGATCCTGATCGATCTACGAAAATGTTGGCCACCGAAATAAACTATGCGCAAATTAACCCCAAGTAAGGAGTTACGGCTGCCTTTAAATTTCAACAAAACCGTTTTTTGTATTTTTATATGATCTTAAAGTACAACATTTCACGATTATTATCTGTAAATTTCAAGTTAATCCGATAAAAACTGACGAAGATATAGAATTTTATTGTTATACAGAACATTGGTTCAGAGCAGAATTAGCATAAAACGATCGGTCATCATACGATGTGTTGTAGGTTCTATGCCAGCGTATTTGATTGCTGTGATGTTTAATAATCAGTTCCATCCATTAGGAGTACCTTTTTCTCATTTTGACAGCGGTAGGCCCAATAAATTGTAAACTTAACTTCAAAATTTAAAACTACTTTTTTTAAGTCGGTTAGCAAGATATTTTGGGAAATGCTAGACCAAAGTAGTTAAATTTTTGTATGTATTTCTTAAATACAATAATCTAGTCCTTGATCGTGGGATTTTCTTTTCCGGTGCATAGTTTTTTTTTAACAGATAAAAAAAATAAATTTTATGCCAAAAATCAATATTTTCACTTTGAGCGCCCGCCATTTCTTTTCTAATTAGTTTTCCGGGATTCCAACCGATCAAGGACTACATTATTGTATTTAGAAAATAAATGGAAAAATTTTACTAATTCAGTTCAGCGTTTTCCAAAATATCTTGCTCATCGATTTAAAAAAAAGTAGATTGAGAAAAACGCCCACCGCAAACCCCTTCAAATAAAATAACCTTCGTATCCAGTGCTATATCTTGGGAAATACTTGATATTTTTATATTAAAAAATTATCACAACTAATTTAAAGTGTACTCTTTTAAATAATATAAACAAACTTCCAAATCTTTTGTTTGAAAAAAAAAATCACAAAAATATTTATTTTTTTTAGCCTTAGACAAATTATGATCTTTTGACAATAAACGGGAGAACAGTAGAAATGACTGAGATCATTGAAACATATCAAAATCAACACAAATCATACATTCACTTGAATAATCCTCCTATTTTTCTCTATACAATTCCAATATATTACATATGTATGTATGTACATAAATTGAAACTTTGAAACATATTTTATTTGTAATTGGGGGGTGGGAAGACCTATACTATACCATACATATGTATTGGTACCTTATTACATTATGTAGAACAAAACCAAACAATACTCACCTCTTAAATTTTACCATTAAATAACAAGAAATGGGCATACCCCTTTCGAATTTATTTTTAACATTGATAATCGAATTTTGTGAGTGATGATGGCCCCAAAGGGTTGAACGAATTTTTTTTTATTTTGGTTCACTAAGGAAACGACACTTTCAACCCCAAAAGCGAAAGTATTTCCTTCCGAAACATATACTTGTCCTATACATATGTGCATACATATGTTGTATGTATGTATATGTAATCTGGATAAGTAGTTTTAGTAGTTTTAGTTCGTTTTCTATGGGGAGTGATTTTGATAATTTTGGTTTTATGTAATTTTCAAACTACAAGCGGATGAAAAACTTTCCACTTTCGACTTGGAAAAACTATTTATTGTTATATTTTGTTTTCTTAATAAAACACTATAATAGAGTCACGCTACTAATTAGCTCAAGGAAACCATAATTCATTCGAAGTTACGTCAGTCATGCTAGTGTTAGGCATATGTGCTTATGATGTGTGTGTTTGTACGTGAAATGAATACCATGAACCATCACGTATAGTAAATATGTCGATATTTTGTACATACTTATATAAATTATCCATAGGAATTGTTAAGGGAATTCCTTTTGTTGGTTTAATATAATGAAATGTAAAAAAGAAAAGTAACATCATTTTCATTTCCGCTAAGTTGATGTGAAATTTGAGTATAAATATTTACATTTCATCCTCTACCCTCTTGTACAGACATCTCAACGTATTTAATATAAAAATGTAACTATGGATATGTGAGTGATAAAAAAAAAATGAGAGAACGTTTATCAATGAAAATGTATTGACTGCGACATTCCTTTGCATTTATGTGCTCAATTCTATCGTAATGATGAATTTAAATTATCTTCCCCAAAAAAAAAAAAAAAAAAAAATAAATAAATCCTCTTGAAAACTCCATTGTATACTTATTTATCGTAATATACTTACAAATAAGATTTTTTTCTTTCTTAAATTAGTGAAAAATGAAATATCTTCCTTCTAAATTTAAAGAATCATTTATTAGATATCCTTATATTTATATATAGGGAACATAATACATTAGATACCATATTGGCTTAAATTAATTTGTAGATTTTCTTTAATATTACTAAACAATTCATTCTCTTGGTGGCAAAAACGACAATTTGCAATTTAAATTTTGGCAAAGTGTAATCGGTGTAGGATCCAGGCTTTAGGATTTTCTTCAGACTTTGTTGCATTTCTGAAATTATTACCCTGTAAATCTCTTATATTTATGCCAACTTGCAAATGTCCACTAAAATTAAAGAGTGAGGCCACAGAAGGATTACCATTCAGATACATAATAAACAACGTGTCCTGTAGTTTCATTCCAATAACCGTGTAAGACGTATGATATGTAGGTGAGGAAGTATAGTTGGGTTTGAGAGCTCTATATATTATGTAGTAATGGTTATATGTAGTTTGCTAAGCTTTTATCGGTGGCTTTATGACGATACCGGTATCGGGTGTTCCACTACTAGACTATACATAAAGTCGTTCCCTTTCAGATGTCTCATCGATTAAGAGTTAAGTGAATATATAAATTTGTAATAAAATTCAATAAGAAATTGAAACAGAGTTGACTAAATTTTGTTTTATTTAAGTTTTTTAAAAAAGCTTTTCTTTTCTTAGAGAGAATAATAAAGGAAACCGTTTTGTAAGTGAAAAGCTCTGTTGAATTAAGTTTTCAAATGTGTATGCGCCTCTTTCATGAAAACCCACAAAGAGGTTTATGGTAGTGGCGGTATACATATACAGGTAACCCTCGCATAACACATAGGCTAGGTTCTACAAAAATGCCGCGTTATACAAATCGGCATTATACGAGACAACGAACCCAGACAAAATGTGGCGTTACGTTTCAAATCAAATAAAAACGCTATTTTTAAAAAATTTAAAAAAAAATTCAACTGTCAAATTTCAGTTAAATTTGAATTGTTTACGTTAAATTTTCAGGTGAGTTTGAATGGTTTTTTATTAATTCGCCTAATTCTCAACGCAGCCCATGAAAACATGGTACAGAAAGTTTTTAAGGATTTTTTAAGTGAAAAAATCAATATTCAGAAATATAAAGACCGCATTATACGAAACTACAACCGCATTGTATAAGGGACGTCCGTAATTTCAAATCTTATTATATAAATATAAGTGTCGCGTTATACGAGGGTTATCTGTATATAATCTAAATATGTATTAAGAAGTGTATATTTGATAGTAATGAGTTATTAAGTATGCATAGTAGATATATGTACACATAGCATATATGTAGCTACCTCAAGATGAAATTTCCTATTTAATTTATGAAAATATGTACACCAATAAGCAATTAAATTATTACTACATAAATAGCTAATTATTTTATGTTGTAATGGTTTTCAGATTTCAATAGTTCTACATTCAAGCAAATAAACCAACTTTCAACCTCTATTATGTTATTTGTATCAAAGAAGTAGTTTTCAATTATTTGTATTATTGAGGAACAACTTTCTTTTGTTACTAAATGTAGAGAGGAGGTAGATTTTCACTTATAATAGTTAACTTAGAAACACGTCAGATTCAGATAATATTCTAATTAATTATACATATATTGCAATAAAATATTTGATCGGTTTAGTTTCATCAACAATAAGTTTTTTTTTCGACTCATTTTTCTTCTAGCCCTATTTCAACTTATAAATTATTCCTTTACAAATTACAACAGTTTTTACTTGGCCAAAAATTACAATCAGACTAACGTGTCTTACTTTAAACGTCAATGAGTAAATCCAACGTAGCGATTGGTACGATTTGAAATTTAAATTTCGCAATCGAATTCAGTGTTCAACCTATTTACATAGTTGCTTGTAATTTATTATTTAAAGCATTAAAGTAAACACTACAATTGGTATACTATACAGTGTATAGGTACTTGTACACTTAATTCACCTGACTAATACTAAAATATATTAATGTCAAAATTGACTGCTTTGCTGTTACTCAAAATCATTTACGAAATTACCCAATATAAAATTTCTGAGCAATTAAACAGTGTAAATGTTGCTACTTAGATGAATGTATGCGTATGAACGTAGGAACATTATTATTTAACATCAATTTAACAGTCCATTATTTTCTAATAACTAAGCTTATAGTCTAACAATATCGCACCATAAAAGGTATCGAAAAGAGTGTGTGTGAGAGAGAGAGAGAGAGATAGAGAGATAAAAAAATCTTTAAATTAGGCTCGTCTCTACAGAATAGCGTAGACAGAAGGGTATTTAATAAAAATTTATTTTTATTATTTTTCAACCCCTTTTCCTTAGTAATGCCGATTAAGTGGTTGGCAAATATAAATTTGAATTTTATAATCAAATCGAGCGACAAAATTTCTGTGAAATTTATTTTACTTAATAATAATAACACACACATACACACACACACACACACACAGAGGACAAAATGAAAATAAAAATACCTAAATTCTCTCTAATCCAGGAAAATAAACAGACTTTTCACGCAATCACTGTATAGTATAAGAGTGGCCAAAAAGAGATGGAATGATGGTTAAATATTTGAACGAATTCTAATTAAAATTTGACAAATGTACTTGGATCATTTATCAGCCAGAGTAGATTCTGAAATTTATGAGTTGCTGTAAACGTAAACTGTAAACAAATATTTACTGGTAATTAGAAATAGTTCCATAGTTGAGGTATAATCATGAAAAATGACTAGTAATACATTTACAATTACACTAAGGAAAATAATGCGTGTTGTGTCAAAACCAATGATTGTACATTGAATTTAACAAATGACGTCAAAACATTTTTTAATTGTTGCAAATGATTTGTATCATTTTGTTGATTTGACAAACTGATTTGTTATATCAACAAATCATTTTTTATACAAAAATGCGAATATATAGTAAGACCTGCAGATGATACATTATGTACATTCGTAAATATGCATTTTAAATAATTTATTTATTTTCGGAACATTTAAACTAGAATTTTACGCTGACTTCGTAGAACAGACAGTGTTGTTTCAGTTGGGGGCGCTTGCACGTGCTTCCGTTAAAACACTGCAACTGTTCAAACGGCTGAAGCTAGAAAGCTGAAATTTTGACCGTTTATTACTTAGTCCTAGAGTAAGATCTCTATTGTTTTTGGAGCAAATCGGACAATAAATAGGGGAGGCTGTGGTACAGTGTTCACATAATTTTGATATAAACCATTCATTTACTCGAAAGATAGTCGAAATGTAGAAAAAATGAATATGACAACAATTATAGAGAATAGAAAAATGAAGATTTCTTTCATAGACCGAAAAGTTGTACGAAATAGCGTTATGGCGCTGCAATCAATTTTATTGAATTTTTAGGGTTTTTAATCATTTACTTGAAAAGTATTTAGATTATGGAAAAAATTAATATGACAAAAATGATAGAGAATAAAAAAATAAAGATTTCAATCATAGACTAAAAAGTTCCCCGAAATACCGTTTTTGCGCTGCAATCAATTTTATGTCATTTATAGGGTTATTTGTATTCAATTTACCCAATTATATTTATTGTACAGACAAAATAGACACGGACAAAGTGTTAAATAATAAACAAGTGCGCATACGGCTATATTAGAATCGGCTTAGCCAATTTTTCCTTCTTTACTGGTTTTTCTTTTAATTTGATTTTTTTTTCTCCGATCTGATATTAAGCCTTAAGTTAACTTGTTTGATTTCTAGAGATCCTCCTTTTATTATATTTAGTTTTTTCCTTCACTTTGGTATGTATGTACATATGTAGTTGTAGTGGCAATGAATGAATTACAATTCATTTTTTGAGTATCATAAGTCATTATTTCCATGACGCATTAAGTAATAATGGTGATAAATTCTTACAGTTACGTAATCGAACCCAGTCTTTCGTAAACGAAAAAGTGACGATGAATTTGAAGAGACTTCTAATTATAATAACTAAAAGAAACTTCTTCTTTAAATTAAATCACTTATTGATTTTACTTTTTATTTATTTTAATAAAAACTATTTTAATTATAATTAATTATTTTAAATTAAAATATTTGTTTGAAAACTGATTAATAAGCAATTCATGCTTTAAGTTCAAAGAATCTAGAACAACTAACTAAAAATAATTAATTTTTAAAAATAATATTAAAAAATAGTTAACTTGATTTTCCAAAACTTTTAAGAAACCAAGTAGGTATATATCAGGTGTTTGGACATGAAATGTCCGTTTTTGTTAATTTCTGTTAATTCGTGAGGAACCCATTTTTCCATCTTCCAACACCTGATATAAATATGAATACTTGATTCCTTACAACAATAAGAATTAATAACAATAAACAAACCGAGTGAACAAGCTGCCACAAATTGTTGTCAACAAAAGTACCTAAACAATAAAATTATCTACTAACAAACTTACATTTTGTCATATGTATGCAGGGGCGACGACATAAGGTTAAAACTTAATAGAATTTATACACAACATTTTAAAATTCCATCAACACAATTCAAAATGTCTACACAACACCTCCTATATAGTATATGTACCTACACAGAATATCTAACAAAGCCATTAAAATTAGATTGGTCACACATTAAGAAAAAAAAGTCAAAATATGCTGAATATAAATAATCCTTTAAAACCGTATACGATTTTTGATAACGTAGAAGAAATAGGAAAAAGGAAGCTTGGTGGTGTGAGCAAAGTCATATTAAAATTCAAAGCAAAAACGAATCGAAAATAAGAACATCTACAAAATATTTTCCTTTCTTATATATATATATATATATATATATATATATATTCTACACCTACACCTACACCTACTATAAAAGTGATATCTTTAGCAAGTTGTTCTTCTAACATAATATTTATTCTACTATCATTAAATTCTTTTTATGATGACTATAGGCTCAGTCATTAGGAGAAAAAAAAAATAAATTACCTTTGACTATGTAGTGTATTATTCACCATTCAAGGATCTAACCCCAAACCAGTCACTACTTTAAAATGATAAATGAATCATTGTGTATTCATTAAACAGAGAAACAGAAGAGGCACATCTAAAGAAAAGTTCCTGAAACTAAGAATAATATACAAATTTACGCTTAATCGCAAAACTTCCTAAATGATTTTATAGTAAATGGTAAATGCAGCATATCCACCCATAACGAGTACAAATAATGATATGGCTTTTATGCTCTATGATAAATTTTATGTTGCGAAAATAATATCTTAGATTCTGAGTTTTATGTCTTCACATCAATTGCGTCATAGTTAGTTTTAAGGGGTTAACATATATTATATTATGTATATATATATATAAGTATAATACAAGGCAGAAGATATGAATTTAGAGAAAATAGATAGATTAGGCTAGGCGTTTGGGCTACAAGTTTTTTCTTTTCTTTTCTTATCTTAACATTAATGGACTTGAAAATGTATGCTTTCAACTCTCTTTAACCTTAACCATACTTTTTGATTAAATTGTGTCTACCAAGTGAAATTCAAGAATGTATTGTTGCTCTTTCTTTACATATACCGAGCATCATATTTATACCGGGAAAAGTTACAGAATAGAAAGTTTTGAGAGGAACTTATTTGAAATTATTTTAGCCATTAAAATTTAAGAATTTTGCATTACAGTTTACACTGTTAAAAACTTTTGCCATAGTTACCTAATTTTTAACATAGATAAACATACCTCATATACTGTGAAAAATCTCCATTTTTTTTTATCGGTGAAGAATTTTTGAGGTCACTATCTGATGAATCAATAAAACTTTCAGGATATGTAATTTTGGTACAAAAAAAAATTAGTATATAGTTAATTTTTGACAGTGAAAACATTCCATAACGTAATTAAATTATATTTTTACCAAAAAGTTTTTCCATTTCCCTCAAAAATAAGCCCTTACTCCATAAAATCGACTTAGCGGTTTCGAAGTTATGATTTTTTGAGTTTTCACTACATGGCTTTTTTAAAAATAAAGACTTCCCCAATAATTTTTATTTTTTTTTTTACTAAAACTACTTACAAAAATATTTTGAAAGTTTTTTTCTTTATTAAATCAATGGTGGCCTCAAAAATATATTGATTTAAAAAATTCTTCAAATATCCTTTTGTTGTTGTTGTTGGGTAAAACTTATTTTATTTAAGAGTTCACTGAGAGAGTGCAATTTATTTCCTTCAGACCAAATGGAATAGTAAAACTGTTTTATTGCTATTCTAATCGTTTAAGATTGCTTAAGTATTTTTATTTATCCAAAATCGATATGCTTTTTGTGCAAGAAATAACAAAGTAAAGACTCCCCATTTCCTTTATTCGCAAAATAAAGCTAATTATTTGTAAGATGTATTGTAAACCCTATACCTACGAGTACATACTTATCATTTAACCACAATTCCTATGCTAGTACAATTTATAAACCATTAACCCATTCTAAAATTACCACTAATCTACATACTTCTATTTTAATAATATTAATTTTACATAAAATTAAATGTGAACTTAAGCCAAAAAGCTAATTAGATGGGGTCGCTTTTGAATTTTTAATGTGCTACCCAAAAAACTTTTCACAAATTACGATCAACAGTTACTTTAGCTGAGCTTTAATTTCACTTTAAGTATAGAAACACACACACCAATTCGAAAGTTCCCCGCCCCCCTCCTTCCCCTTCTCATTTCCAAACAATTTTCCAAATGTATTTAAAATTAGTCAATTTGAAACTTAATTCTTTTGATATCTATTGAGCAAATAAATGGTTAATTTATTGAAACAGAAAACTTTTGCCAATATTTTATTGAATCTAATGAAATGATGAATATTTCACAGTTTGATAAGTTTTGTGAATGGTGTGACCTTTTACCTAAATAAAAGCAATTTTTTAAACTGTAAAGAAAAATCTGTCGATATACATATAGATTTTGATGGAAATGGTTTTTCTATTGTTATTGTGAAAATATTGATTTTAGTGTACATACATATTTTCATCTCTCTTACTCTCTCTCTCTCTCTCTCTCTCTAGTGGAAATTAATCATATAAATTATTTTCTAATACCATACATAATGTTTCTATGGTGTAATTCGTATCGATTGATTTCAAAAAAAAGTTAACGTCTAAATAATGTCATCTCTTGTGCCTTTTTTATTAATTTATTGTACTCGTATGTTACAAGATATGTGTAGGTATTGGAGTTTTATGTCAGTTTAACTCTTTCGTATAGGCGTTGAAATAAATTTTTACCACCCAATCATATTATAAAAATTTTCAAGATTGCTAAGTTTAAGTATTCAGACAGATGTCATTTAAAATTATATCGGATTTTCAAAAAATAATTCGCTCGCGAAAGGGTTAATAGTGTTTGTTTCACCGGTAGTGAATATTTAGTTGGAAGCTTTGCTACATTGTAGATTGTAGATTTTATTAGGGGTGATCGATGCACCTCGACCTTTATTTAGATCTATTGTGTCCCCCTTTCTTACTTTTATCTTCATGGAGTCGCTCCATTGTTTAGAGTACCTCCTCGAGTCCAGTTTCCTTAAGAAGTTTTAGGATCTTGAGTGGATTTAGGGACGGAAGGTCCCTCTCGGACGGAAGGTCCCTCTCGGACGGAAAGTCCCTTTCGGTGGGATTTCCTCTGTTTCTTCACCACAGAACCTGCATGTGCCGTTTTCTTCCAGACCCAGCTTCCTCAGGTGTCCCTTTAGCTTGGAATGGCCTATCATTACTCCCGTCAGCATCCTGAGTCTGTTTTTGCTAACTCTTATACTAATCTCGTACATCTTTCGGTTGTAGCTTCGCCATATTTCCATCAAATATCATCGACAAGAATTGAGAGATTCAATCCATACTAAACCATGTTTAACAGTATTCACTTTCATCATCATCAATCAAATTAAAGTCATGGGTGGGAGAGTACAGAATTTGAGTACGATGAAACTCAATTCTGGTTTTTACTTTCCACAAAAAACTGTGTAAAAAAAACTTGAAGTACCTGCATATAAAAATAGGGGATTGGTTCCATATCCTTAAAATCTAAAAAATAGCGAAAATAAAAGGGTCCAAACAAAAAATTTTATTAAGAGTTTTTCTACTCTCGACAGTGTGATACATTTCTTGATTAAATATTGCGCAAAGAGCTAACTTTTTGTATTTACACTCTAATGTTTGTTGTACTGGGCTAAATATATCTAGAAAATTACGGTTAATGGAAATATTTTTCCTTAAAATTTATATCAAACAGCTTTTTTAACCATGCTATTTCGAATGAAATAGACCGTGTTATTTCAAAACCGTGTAAAAAAAAGACCGTATAGCGTTGCACAATATAATCTTAATTCAATGGCTTATAAAACACTATGAAAAACTTTATTAATTGAAATTATCTTTTGTCTTTTTCCACAGAAATTGATTATTATAGAATCTGTATGTATATCGAGTACCTACCTATTGGTACATCTTAATATACATCATTTTGTATTCAATTAGGTGGGATTTGCTTACACACAACACAAAACAGAAAGACTGTCTGTTCGAATTTCATTATAAAGTCTTTTATCCCGGTTATTGAAAAGTTTTCTTAGTTTAATACCAAAAGTTTGGAAAACACCTAAAGCATCTCTTTTATAATTTGGTACCTACACGATTTGAAGAATGAGACAGGAATTTTCTTTTCAATAGATATACAAGAAAAGTTACGTTGACTTTTTCACTTGATTTTCCTTTCTACCTCTTGTTCCTCGCATATCTACAGATGGAAATATGTCTGTGATTTATTTGTTCATTATATATTATTATCGTACACACATACACACATACTTGCTATGCACATATACGAATACAATGGATGATAAAATAAAGCTTTTTAAGCTCAGCCTAATGTGTTTTTGTTTTGAAAATGTTTTAAAATTTTCAATTTTCATTTGTCAAAGTAAAAGTGTTTTATGTTCCACCTACCCAGCATACATACAAAATTTTCTAATGACTGTAACACATTAGCAGAAGCTTTTAAAAGTTATTAAGAAACTTTAATGTAAGTACAACATATTATACCTTGAGGATTCTTTTTGAACATACTAAGTAATATACCCTCGCGGCCTTATTAAAAGTTTATTTATGTGTGGTACGGTATGACGTATTTAATTTGGTATTCAAAGTCCATTTCTTCCACTTATACATTAAAAAAAAAAACAGAAAAAATTGAAATAAGAAACGAATTTATAATTGGAATTATTGCTTTAATTTCCGATATATCGATAACAGTTTTATTGGCCACTGAACAATTAGCCACCCACAAACAAATTTTAGGTTTAACGTAAACCATTTTGGTAATCTGCTTTCTTACCAACTTCAATTTCACTTCAATTACTTATTATTGATTTTAGTTTTCCAGACATGTCAAATATGCCACAAAAACCACAATTAACCGATGTCTTGATAATTGATAGAAATCTAACCTAAATACGATAAAGACGATATAGAACAAAAGTCGAAAAACAAAATTAACCACCAAATAAATCATAATTATTTTTTGTAATCAAATTTATATCTACTTACTTATGTTAGTATGTAGGCAGGTATATTTATGTATGTATGTATGTATATAAGTAGAAATTATTTATTATAAAAAAACCTTAAGCAACACCATCCACTCTGGGCCAAGCTAAATTATTAGATTCCTAACTATGATATATTCGATTATTTATCAAATTTATCATAATTAATAAAAATGAATAACAACACAAAACCAATATTAAAGAGTAATTTACCTAATGTTTAACAAAGTTCTGTTTAGCTTCTTTTTGATATGGCATTTTTGGGAATGGTTAGGAAGCGAGAGGATAATTCTTCATAAATTTATATATACATTTTTTCTATTACAATGGCTGATGAAAATTATTGTATTTTCTAACTATGCAATACATATACATTAGGGTGGACCGAAATGATGAAAATGAAGATATGAAATCTTTCATATAGTGGTAGAAAGTTTCAACATGATAGGACATGGACGCCTTACTATTGCATTACGTTACGAAATGTTAAGTCGTAACGAAATGAAAAGCCTTAGTACTCGAAACGAAATCGAATTCATTCGCCATCAACTTCACTTTAAAGAAATGTGAAAATATTGCAGGATTATTCAAATGAAAGTATTAATTAAATTAAGAAAGACAATATTTTGCAAAGAAAACTTCTTGCAACATTGATATTATCCTCCATAAAGTCTACCAATTTTTTGTATTGCTCTTTTGTTATAATTTTATTGTTTTTTGACTTTTATTTAATTTTATTTATTTATAGTATTTTAATTTTAATACATAATGGAAAATAACAATTTATTGTTACGAAAAATAATATTTTATCACTGTTACTTAGATAAGATTAGATTTAAGAGAGGTTAGTCCATTCAGTTTCAAAGCACCGCGATCCTTGAAGATCTATTTTACTATACCTCTGGTCTACACTCCTTCCATTATGGTATTGATCCTATTTAGGAAATTAATCAACCCACTTTGTAGGTTTGTCGTGATTTCCCTCGGTAAGGGAAAGGCTGATTCTAGATATTGAAGTCTGCTGCGGGCTACTGCTTCACATTCACATAGAATGTGTTCCGCAGTCTCTCCTTCAATATGGCACAGTTTACATGTATCGTCTGTAGTGATTCGTAGTCTGTGTAGATGTTTATTAAGCCCGCAATGGCCAGTGAGGAATCGTGTCACTAGGCGAATTTGATTTCTTTTCAAGTTGAGAATTTTATTCGTCAATTTGATAGAGTAGTTAGGGAGAAATTTTTTGGAGTGTCTGCATCCACTGTTTCTTAGATTTTCCTTAAAAATTCCTAATAAAACAAAAAACAAAACAAAAACAAAATATGTACCTACTGATCAAAACAAACAAAGACTTTCGAAAGGATTCTGTATTTCGTCATGAAAACACTTGGTTCGAAATAAACGTCACGTAATTTGTATTAGGGTAACGAAATGTACGTTTCGAAACTAATCGTAAATTTCATGTTCATTTCGTTTCTACATTCGTAGTTACCTAACTCATAGTAAGGGCCCAGGGCGCTGGCTGAATTTAAAAGAAAATCATGAATAGGGGAGAAGGTGCGACCATTTGTACTTTAAGCTCTTACTCGCGCCATCGAATTTTTCTTTTACTAACGATATACGACGATGATGGATGGATCGAGTCCCTTTTTTTTTTTAGATGACATTTTTTCAATCTAATTCCTGGTAACAAAATTTCAATAACTTTTTTTTCGTTTTCACTACACTAAGGACATTCCAAATCATTTGATTTAAAATTTTCTCATATACATATACATACATAAATGAACGACCCAAAGTAACACATACCCTATGTACTGTACAAATGTACATATAAGGGTTTTATATAAAAAATATATATAAAAATCAAATATAAATCAAACTCATTTCTGATATTGTCGTTGATTTGTTTGATATTTATTATGTTATATCACTCTTCAAAACTTGTTCAAGTCCTTTTATAGCTTTTATGGGAACATTAACAAAAAGCTTTAGTTTTGAAGGAAAAATATTATCCAAACGCATGATGTATGTGGCACTTTATTCATACATTATTTGATGAAGGCTTATGGTTTTCCGTTTTCAGTTATTGTTGTTGTTGCTCCTGCTCTTCAATTTTACTATAGTGGTCATGCTATGTGATTTCCCATTTCTTATAGCAATTTCGAACATATAACAATTATTGTTTCCTTTTATAGGGATTAAGTGTCTAATTATTTTGTACAACGTTTGAATTATTGTGTTTTATAGTTTATGGTTCTTAATTTATCTAAAAGCTTCTCTGTTTTCTTCTTTTTTTTTTTTTAATGGTGAAACGAAATTATCGTAGGTGGCGTTATGCGATAACCGAAGGCTAGGAAGTAGAATGGCAATTATTACCATTAGTGACGTAGAAAGTTTTTTTTTATGTGAATCCAAGAATATTGATGAATACCAGCATTCTTTTGCCTTTCAAGAAGTTTGATCAAACAGTTCGACATTAAGTAAATAAAATTCAATAAAATATTTAGCGATATCTTATACCCACCATCCTCTGTGCTCTGGGACTATAAAAAAAAATTTATTTCCAATTTACATAAACACCAAATAAATGTATTCCCTGTGTGATTTATATTTTTTTAGTTTGTCCAATCGAAGAAAACAAATTGTTTGCAAAGTTTTCACATAAACAATTCGAAAATCTTTTTGTTTTATTTTTTTTTTCTGTTTAAATTGTGACAATTTTAATTTAGTTCCATTAAGGTTTTGAAAAAATAAAAATTCCAAAAAAAGAAATGACAAAAACTCCCTTGAAAAAAGTATGGCCTGACTATATATTGGAAATAATTTTATTTATTTTTGTTTTTTTTTTTATATCTATTTTTGTGTTTTTGGTTTTGTTAACACAGGTGGATATTTTGTTTGTCAATATTTTATAATTAACTAAGTTCGATTTACATCTAGTGTGTCATTGATATTTTTTAAGTAAAAATAAAATGTATTCTTAAAGATGGCATTAAATTATATATACATAATTAGAAAATAATACTTAGATATGGTAAGATATACTATATTTGTATATAGATGTGAGAATGTATATTAAAATGTATGTCGAAAAAGCTCAAATATATATATACAGTAGATTCTCGGTTATATTTATTAATTAAATGTCAGGCCTTGAAATATAACTGAGAGTAAAAAAAAAACAGGGAAGTTTTGGAAGTTTATTTATATTTAACGACATTTTATCATCTTTTAAACATACACCTATCTAGAGTACACAGCCAGTGAAACTCGCCAGACTTCGGTGAGCTGGTCAGTGGACATGGACATGTGAATTATATATGGAAACAGATCTAGAATACTATAGGATCGTGATAATAGAGAGCTTATTGATGTAAAATTGGGATACCAAACTGGAGATCGTAAAAATTGCAACAAGACTATTAGATGAAACTGATGGATGAGACCTATTTGTCTGTTACTCACGAAAACAATACCGTTTAAAAACTCAACATAACATGCCAAAATACAATACAATTTCTTACTTTGCAACATAAAAATGAAATTAATGGAAAAAACAAGACACGTTTTCATGATGCAGAGCAAGAGCAACCCTAACATTTTTGGTGATTTTTATAATTAATTTTAATTTTATAATGGAAAACAATATTGGCTAATTTCCAAATGTATTTTATACTATTGGGTGGGTTTGTTGTACATAAATATAACTGAGTGAAAAATGTTAACTTTAAATTTTCATACAAGATTTTTGAGGTAAATATTTCCGGAAGTAAATATAACTAAATATGTATAAACATAACCGAGAGTCTACTGTAAATACTATATACTTATCTATAGAGAGAAGTCTTTTCAAAGCAGGTAATATGGTAATTTCTTATCTATATCAGTCCATCCTTCATAAGTTTAAATTTACACTGATTTTCTCTGCCAAACCACATCAAATTTTATTTGATTTTATTTATATATACCTTTCTCTACTGTACGATAATAATATTGGGATAAGTACAACATAAGTACATATATACATACATATATATGTTGTATAAAGTCTTCCATCTTTGTGAAGTGTATATTTTCTAGATGTTCAAACAAAATAAACAAAATAAGTATTAATATTCCTCAACGTCAACGTTGTACCAAAATTGTTACCAACAAACTATTAATATTCATGGTTGATCGGAGTCATATACAGTCAACGATATTATACACTCATACACACGGACATATGTATATAAGTACATACACAGACAAACAGACACAAAGCATATATAAATCCATAAGGATCCTTTTCCCTTGTGCCTTTCTGAAAATAAAAAGACATAACTAAAGCCAAAAATAACAAAAGGTACAAGGATTGTGATTTTGAATTAAATTCTGAAATAGTATCCTTTTCTGGCATGTGAAAATATGCCTGTTATATAAGCGTGCACATGTTTCCCAAACAGCCTGTTGACGGCAATTTATTATTAGATGGATATATAGGACATTTTGTTAAAATATTAAATATTAAAAGCTTTGCAACTAACATCAAAGGACATTTTTCAAAAACTATTCCACATAGATTATTTCAGTTATTTTCCTTAGACAAATCTTGTTCTCTTAGCCATTAGCAATACTTTGACTAATGACCGGCATTAGCTTAGGTCTGGTTATTTTTGTACAAGTCTTAAATTAAAATAACATTTTTGTTCAGGTAATTTTTCCATTACACTACGCTTCATTCATAAATGGTAATTAATTAGTCATCGTATCGCTATAGCTGATAAAATAACAATACAATTTAATGATAGAGGTATCAGTGAGTCCAGACCAAATATCTTAAACGGTCCAATATTTTTCTCAAGACAGAACACTACCAACTCATTATTGCGAAATATTCATGCAATTAACCCTTTGAGTCGTTATTTATTTTGTGTTTATGTGTTAAAATAGGCAAAATAACAATTTTCTAACTTTTCCGTCAATCCGTTAATTCCACTATCCTCTAAGATAATGTACGCATTTCTGTACATCTATACTAAAATAGAAAATGATAATCACATAGAATAAACGGCAATTTAAAATTAAAAATAATGTACACAATTGTGTACAGAACGAATCAAAGGGTTAAAACGAAAAACTCACCTCACTTATTTTCGTAAAACTATCCAAAAACTATTTTGATATTTTGAATTTTCCCTTGAAGTTGTTAACCCTTTGAGGGGAAAAATTTATGAACATGAATGGGTTAACGCTAAACACTCTATTTTCTTATTATAAATAGCGATGTTTAAAAATAATCGAAAATAATGGCGCGTTTACAATGGTAATTAATTTTCTCTGCAGAAAACTCTGTCCATTGATCAAATTTACTATGTTATTGTATGTAGAACAATAATAAATGTCAATAATTGATACGATTATACTGTAATATTATTAAAGTTCAACGTTCAGACAAAATTTCACAAACCATCACAGTTGTATTGTAAAATTATTTATATCAATTCAATTTTAACCAGCAGACAAATTCTGGTCGCAATTTACGTAATCTGACGTTTACGGCTACGATAGAACCGCACAAAATAACGCGAATGC
>JANSTT010023491.1:8793-39736 GCA_026745375.1 Platyura marginata | reverse complement strand
ATAGATATGTACGTACACATACACATAGTTAGGCACAATACAACAATGAGATATTGAACAAATACACTGACACTGGCATACCAATTAACTCCAAAATTTATTTACGTAAACTTTCTATAACTTCATGTTAAATGGAATTTCATCAATTTAATTAACTTTGGCTCTCGTAATCATCTAGTATATGGTGGTGTATTAAACATTTTTCGTACGGTCGTCTCTCGTGTTTTCCATACATACATACATACATACATACATATTTACAAAGCTCTAATCGTCTCCGAATGAAGGTGTGTTTGCCGGTAAAAGTTTGCTTTATAATTGAATTTGGAAATTAAATTTATGTTAGATAGTTTTACCTTGGCAAACACTCACTCACATTTCGTTCAGGATGTTTAGACATTTTTTTCTCTTTATTTTACCAGATTGTTTGTTGCTTTTTCATTTTTATGCTAAAAAAGGATGTTTTGTTTTTCATAAAAACAAGAAAATGATGAAAAAAAATATTTATACAGTTTTTCATGAATAAATTTGCTGTAAAGGTAAATGGTAAACAAAAGCTGTTTGACATTTAGTAGACCCGCGTCGAGTGGCATAAGAATGCGATAAATCTAACACAGAAAGCTCATTCCTGTATACATACATACATACATTATATATATCCAAGCGAGGGTATAAACGAATTTTTTGGTAATTTCATCTGCTACTTCAAAAATGGTGTCAACAAACTTTGAATAGATTTTAATTTCGGCTTCAATCTAACACTCTAGTACCTATAAGTATATGTACACTTGTACAGGGTGGTTTAAACAAAAAAAAGCACGTCAATGACAGTACTTTAAATTTTGAAAATATTCTACGCATTTTCTTATTGTCATTTTGTGTTGTTTCTGTTCAGCATGGGCTCTGTATTTTTTGTCTACATTTATATAATAGTCGTCGCTCGGACAATACATTCATCTCTACTCTACTTTCTCCTATACGCATGTTTGTCGTCGACCCCTCGTTATGTCACGTTATTAGGTTATCAAGTTATTAGAATTTCGTTTCTCCCGTTTGTCTGTCCCAAATCTCAACCCAAAAAATATAAGTAATTGAAATCGATTAAAATATAATATAAAGTATCTCCCTACCATCCTTATTATGTAATTTATATGTTTTGAATTTGTTTCGTGCCTGCACGAATTACAAAAAAAAAAAGTTATTTTCATTTCCTGGAATATTCCTGATTTACATATATACAAAATAATAGAATACCTGTGACTTTTAATCCGCGCAATAAAATCTTATTTGAATGTCTTTAAAAGTCCTTAAATAGATTTTTTTTGTTGTAACTTTTTTACAACACTAAGCCTTGAGAAAAAAATTCATGGAAATTTACGGACAAATAGAACTTCCCATAAGCCAGTAAGTTACTTAACGGCATAGGTAACAAAAATGTTAACTTTATTATTTATTATTTATTTATTTATTTATTCGCAAAAATTCAGTTCGAATATTTAAAACTTCATAAAATTCAAGTTACGGAAAATTGAGCACTTAGTAAATCGAGCCGTTTACCCTAATCGATTGATCTTGTTAAAACTTAAAATATTTAGTTCATCTCAAATAGTTAGTTAGTTAGGTTAATTTTAAACTACTAAACTGTATTTAGTTTCGGATTCCCTATTTTCATTGAAATTATATGACTTCAATTAATTTGTATATTTCATTAAAGTTTAATCTTCATATAAAATGTCCAATAAATTCACCTGTAACCAACAACAATGTAAATATCCTTACACTATATAGATACATGTAGATAATGTATGTATGTATATGTAGTCAAATGGATCAATGTAATCTAACCAAAAAGTTTACCATTAGCTTAAACTGTACAAGTGCAATCAAAAGCTCATATTACCCATTATTGAGCAATACAGACGTATGTGTACAATATGTGCTAAACAACATTATTGATGTTAAACTCCTCATCTTAAACTATGTACCCCCAAACCCAGAAGCTTTATGATTTTGTTTGTGAATAAATCCCCCTCTGTTGAAACAGGATCGTTTATGCAAATAAAGGTGTGCACGACATTATGATTATGATTATAGATAAATATCTTAATTATGATGGATGTCAGTAGGTACATATAAATTTATTAAAATGTATAAATGAATGAGTGAGTATGTTGGGATATTGGACTTGGACGATAAGAAATGACGAGTAAATCAGATTATGTTGATGTATTAGTTTTAGTAAATCAAACATGCTATACTAATACGGTACTACATAAATAAGTATATATACGTATACCGAAGTAAATTAGGTCAATACGCATAACTTCAACTCCACTAAAACGAGAAAACAATATATAGAATACATGGTGTCAACTACACAGAATATTCGTATACCTATATCAGAGTGACAACATTAAAATCCAGATCTAAATCTAATTTTCCTTTCTGGAAACCGAAATTCCCGAAGAAAAAAATAATTCAGTATAAGTCAGCAGTTCAACTGAATGAGTTAGGCTAATAACTTTCTTGTCTAACAAAAAAATGTTCAATCTTTTATTATTTCGGATTTGATTCTGCTAATTAAAAAAAAAAATTCAAATTTAGAATTTACGTAATTCTACTTTATCTATAGATCAAAAATTCAAAGTAAAATTTTCTCACAACTTCAACCTCATTTTTCAGTAAAAATTAAAATCAATTAAAAAATTTAGTTGCTTGTGAACATTTTGTTAGCGATCATTTGTCATGCATACATAATCACTCTTGTCCAAAAAATTTATTCAAGAATAAGCTACTTTCGCACTTTTTTGGAGTTTTCTTCATCATGAAAACTGAAATTTGGTGATTATATTAGAATTTCTAGATTTCTACACATAATATGAACGAAAACATTAAAAGGAAGTTTGGAACAACAGAATTTCCATCATAAAAGCATATTTGATGGATATGGGCAGACATTATACGCAATTGCCGTTCCAACTAAGTAAATTATGAAGATTGGTTTTCTCTGTCTTCATCATGAAAACTGAAATTTGGTGAACATATTAGAATTTCTAGATTTCTACACTATTCTCCATATGAAATGAATTATTGAACGTGCGCATGCGATTATTGTTTTACGTACATATATAGGAAAAATTGATTATAGATTTAATATAAATGAAGTTCACAATAATCATAATATACTTTTTTTATGTCCTTGCTGATAACAATTTCTGAAGACAATTTTATATATACTCGTAGTATAATATGGAAGCACTCCTTTTGTTACATGTTAGGACGATTCGTAACTGATATACTCTGCAATAAAATAATAAAGAGACTAGTTTCAGAAAATATGTAGGTAGGTGCCAAAAAAGTAAACAAATTTTCTAAGGAGGTCTTGTTTATAAAAGATTTATTATGCAAATTAATATCAAACATTAATAATGTACCTTAAAACCTTTGTATTTATAGAATATTTATTATTATGAAAAAAAATATCCTTACGCAATATTCTAAAGTCAAACCATTTCTGTTGTATTGTTTTTGCACGTCTTTATAAATTCATAACTCTAAGCAATATTACAGAAAACATTTTATACATTTTATCATTCTTGGCAACGTTCAAAGGATCCTAAATTGATATTCAGGCGAAAATTTTGTTTGCTTTAAAACAATGACTTTGTTCCCAAACCAAATCTTTCAAATACACACCCCATTCCCAAAAACAAACCCCTCTTCCCCTCCACCAAACTGATTTTCAAATCCTTTAATAATTGCTCGAAGAACAAAGAGCTTTTAGCACAAAATTCATTCTACTATAATTACATTGACATCCTTTGAGAAGGACATGCGATTAGAGGAATTGATGTAGAAAAGACATTACATTAAAACTTAGAAATACAAAAGGGAACGATTTATATGGTAAGATATACTTTCAGGAACAGCATGATACATAGTTATTTATATACAAAAGTATATATATGTCGTTTATCTACATATATACAAACATACATAATTACGTTGGTGTGGTTTTTGGAGGATTCACGAGGAATCAAATGATGTTGCCTGTAAATGCGGAACGTCTTTACCGTGAAGTGCTTTTATGAAAATTTAAATTATATTTTGTTTCATTATTATACACCTAGCTTTTGGCAAGTGGCTTTGAAATTATATTTTCACATTTTTCCGTCCTAATTAGATAAAGAAAATGTATTTTAATTGCTTATTGATTTTTAAACAGAGTGTTAATTGAAAATTTCCTTTGCTGACAATTTAATTGTAATCTGAAATAATTATGTAAACAAATTTTGTGTCAGCTTAATTTAGAATTTATTTATTTATTCGGTATTGTGATGCTGATCTAACGAAGTAAGAAATTATAAATAAAACATTAATTAAGTCCCAAATAAAATGAAAACTCAAGGATCCCATATCAAAAGGTGCCATCAACAATTATAAAGCGAAAAACGGAGTTGATATCAAGTTGGTGAGAAAATAATTTTACAATTATAGGAATCGATGATACTGTTGAAATTGTCACGGTATTAATATTTACGGGAATGGAAAATTGGTCTTGGTGTTCCGTTTACGACTTTTGTTTATCGTGTAATTTTAAGTCAAAATACAGATTACTAAATACATTTTTTTTAAGATCTAAGTTACAATATAAATATTGCGCTGTCAAATCTTTAGTGTAAATTATTTGTTTCAATTCGAATAGGTAATGAGAGAAAAATACAGACATACTCGTACGTATTACTGCAGTATCAAATCTCATTAAGCATGCAATAAAACTACGCCGAATCAAGTACTTTCCAGTCATTTCCAAAGTATAACACCACGAACAACAACAAAATTAGTACGTCTGTTTGTCTGCGTAGGAAAATATGAACGAAAACATTAAAAGGAAGTTTGGAACAACAAAATTTCCATCATAAAAGCATATTTGATGGATATGGGCAGACACTAAACAAAATTGCCGTTTCAACTAAGTAAATTATGAAGAATTGGTTTTCTCTGTCTATGTACTGTACATAAATAAGGATCGATAATCACTTTAGCTGATTATATTTTACTGATTTTCCTTATAGTGCTTAAGTTATGATTTTGAATCAGTTTACATTGTACGTTCGATAATATGTTGCTCATCTCCATGTCTATTATATACGCAGAGAACGTCATTAATATAGTCTCCAGGGTAATATTTTAATCTAAAAGAAGGTCTCTAATATGCCAATACTTTTTCTATCTATTTGCGTGCCATTATAAAAGGGGTTTTTCATTTGTTTTTCCATTAGCCGGGTAATAGAGAAAAGTAATTCAGTACCTAACTGTGCCCAACTATATACATATATATATATACATACTTAAAACAACATAAGGAAATGTTAGGGTTGCTCAGATAAGTTATACTTAAGATAAGAGAGTACTTTGACCTATAACATTTATTTGAGCAACTTAATACTTATAGTTATGTATGTACCGTATATGTATACATACAGTACACAATACACATAACATATATTAAGGTACGTTTGACTATAATATGTGTATTACCCAACACGAAACCAACCCAAATATGTTTTTTTCGGTGTGGTGTGGTAGGAGTTGGAAAATAAAACATTTTCTTCACATTATTAACTGGAGCCAGAAAAGAAAACATTTCATAAATAACGTAGAAAATCATTTTTCATGGATTTATTCAAGTAGATTTTTCTTTTCTTGTTGTTTGTTTTTTTTTTGGTTATTGTGAAATATTAAAATTATTATTTTTTTTTTTTTGTATGAAAAATTCAAAGAACAGCGTTGATGGGAAATTAAATTGAGATTATAGCTTCGACTCAACTTTCCGTGCCTAATTTTTATTTTTTTTTTCTTGCGGATAAGAGGAGATGAAGGTAAAGAAAAGGTATTTAATTCGCTTGGGCTTTGATGGAAGCTTTGTTTATAGATACAAGAGATAAAATGGTAATGAAAATTGGGTTAACTTTTAGAAGAAAAGTTTCAACCTACATATACGTGTTCATATACAATACCCTAAACATTTCCCGCTATATATATTAAAAAGTTGAAAAGAAAAAGTTAGAGAAAATAAAAATAGGGGGATAAATGAGTGAATGGCCCTTTAACATTTCTTTTAGGAAATACAAATAGGTAGTAACTAGTTATGTACTGATATAATACAAAATATAGAATATAAATAAGTTTCAAAGTTATCCGAATGTATTGTTGTTGATGTGATGTGATATAAGGGTGGTACCTACATTTGATGTTGAGATAATTCAATTTATTTAGTTTTCTTCTTAACTTCAGTTATAATAGCAACAAATTACAGTGCCGTATTCATACCTGATGGTACATTGTTTTAATCGCAGTTTTTATATGAAAAAGTCATAAAAAATCTACAGCTTCACTCAGAACCAATCACTCGTATTTCATTCTTTTGTTTTCCTCTTTTTCCAATTTACATTTTGACACAAATATAAATGTTGCGCAAATCACACACTACAATACAAGTACACCGATGTGACACATATGTAGATACCCAGGGTGACAGTGTGTGTACATACAATACGTTGATTGTTTATGAATTTAATTTAAAAAGATGCCAATTTAATTAATTAATTAATTTTAAGTTATCTTTAATTTTAAACAACATAATTATTAATCTGAACATAAATTGTTGATTTGGATTACAATGTTTATAATAAAAATGTTTAGGGTGGCGTAAAAAAAGTTTAATTTTTCTTTAATTTTTCTATTGGAAATCTCAGATGTGTCGGTTTTTGTTATTCGTTATAAATTAAAACTTTATCAGTAGGTACACAGAATACAAAAAAATTAAAAAATTCCTTATGTGTAGATAGATACTAATTTTGAAAGGTCGAGAAGTACATAAATTTAATTTTATTATTTTGTTAGAATAATTTAGTTTTTTTCTTCCAACTAATTTGTTCTCAATTATCACATCTTGTTACATATTTAAAAAAGAAAATTGTCTATTAGATTTTACAAAATAATTGAGATATTTTTTAAAATAATTGAAACAAATTAAAAATCGACAAAGAAATGATCCTTGAAATTTCAATGTTTGGAAAAAATTGGAAAACCAATTCCAAAAAATATAATATTTGTGGATCGGTTCTAAATGGTAAATGGTAAAATAGGTAAATGTCGAAAGACAAAATTAATTATATACATAAAAAACTGCTTTCCAATACAGAACTAATTTTATCGATGCGAAAAATGGATAAGTGAGAGTTGGAAAACTTTATCGAATAAAAGAAGTCAGTAATTCCATAAAGCAATATAAATAAAATATAGAAAATGCAAATTGATCAGAGGAAACTTTTTTGAAATGCATTTTTCAAGAAACTTAGACTTTTATTGATAATATTGAAAAATTGTTAACTTTATAGGTGTTATTTAATAACACCTTGCCTTCCCACCATAATTACCAAAGTATTGTATACTTTATGACATAACACATTTATTAATTTTAAATAAAAGATACAAAAACGTGAGACAGAAAACCGATTTTGAGTGAATTTACAAATTTTTAGTTCTCAGACCATTCTTCTTCATTCAAAAATAAATGAACTGACTTTAAATAAACGATCATAACAAACCGCCGACGATTCCTTCTGCTTAAAATTTCAATTTATTTTATATTCCATGTTAGATAGGTATGTATGTATATGTGTAAGTATATATGTATATGTAGGTATACCTAAACAGCTTAAATTTATGTATGCTCAAAATGGAAGCTTTTCTTCTTCTTCTTTGAATAATAAATTCATTCCACATAAATCATTAGTCAATGTCAGTCATATTAGTGTTTTTGCTTGTGACTTTAATCTAAATTGCTATCTTTAGAATTAAGCCATTATTTCATAAGTTTTAATATAATGATAAACTATCTAATAATTAGCCAAACTCTGTTATTATCCATATTATAACTCTAAACATATTGTCTGGTATGGTCTGGTTATAATATTTGAAGCAAAGCAAAACATATCTTAAATGTTTAGTCACAAAGAACTTACGAAAATGTTTTCCATTGTTTTGTGGGTTTCTTTACCCATTTGATATTGGTTTGGGTTTCTATTCGAAACCATTAAAATTTATCTCCGGAAAATGATTGCAGTGGGAAATAAAATTGAACATTGTCTGTATGATGCTTCATTTAACTAACATAAATAGGTTTTATTCGTCTGGCGGGTATAATAAATCGTTGTAGTTAATATGTTTTCCTTTATTTTATGGACTTCTTGCCAAAATCCGAAGATTTTGTTTTAAATCTTCAATAAATAATGTTTGTAATTATTTAAATTTCTGTTACTTAAACGGTTTATTGTTTTATTTATCATTAGAACTCGGTAAGCAATGCTATTTCTTATACAGTAAAGCTCTAATGGAGTCACTCGATGACCCGGAATAATTACTCATTTAGTTCAGACGCGAATCAAGTAAAAAGTACTTCAAAATTGTATGAAAAATGAGTTCTAATACAGGATATAGATGGAAATAAATAATCTTTACCACAATTTCCTTTTATTTTGAATGTAGCACAGGTAAAGGAAATTGTATGACAATCGAAATCTGAAGTTTTCTGGAATTCTTAGACATTTCAAATGATTCCCAGGATATTCTTCAGGAACTCATAGAAATATGTCAATACTAGAAAATTTCTAATTTTTGTAAAATACTCGAAAATTTTGTATTTGAGAATATTCTCCTCCTAGAGAATGTTTGAGAATTTTCTTAGTTTAAGTGAGCATTTTGTTAATTGACCAAAAAAAAAAGTTTTTTAATTAATTACAGCACTATTTAAGTGGATGTACAACAAAACTTAGCAAAACAACGTTTCAGGGAGTGACTAAGCTAATAAATTGTATAAAAAATAAATAATTAAATGATCTAAATTTTAAATCATCAATAATTTGACTATTTAATTGAAAAACCATAGTGAATCAATATTATTATGAAGCTTATTTATAGCCATTGGATAGACCCGTATAACCCTGATTTACAAAATGCATTGTTTTACAAAATATTTTCAACGATGAATTTGTATACAATCATGTAGGTACCTACATTCAACCCCCCACCCCTCCCCCTCCAATATTATAATAACCCTTGATGTTATGCTTATACGGGTATAAAAATGAGCTTTCAAATGATTTGCGGTAATTTTTCAAATTCTTTCATCCTTAAATGTTCCTGCCTTGAAAATGTTTTCTATTATAAATTGAGTTATTGTTATTGAAAATATAAAATCCAAAACATTTTGAGGGTTATCACTCTGTTCATAAGAATACATAATACATAAAATGCGTGATAAAAAATAAGTTGAATACATTAATCGAGTAATTTTTCTCGTAGTTAATCGTAATCAAATTTTCTGTAAAAGTAAAAGAAATTTAGGTAAATGTAAATTTTATTCAATTTTCTACATACATTGGTTGTATTGTAAATGTAACAATTAAAGGCTAAAGTGTTAAATTTGTTTTTTAAAGTAAAAAGTCCTCTCCACAAAAACGTTTAGATTTAGATTTTTTTTTCTTTTTTATTTAATTGGAAATTTCTGATTTAATATTAATTACATGTTTTTCATTTTTTCCATCCATCGAATCCTAAGTTATTGTGATTTTAAACAACACCCATCGTCACATTTTTATCAAAGGATCTTATGATTAAAATTTATATACATTTTTTAATAATTTGTAATACATCAAAATCTCGATTTTTTTACTTTTGCATAGGGAACAGATCAATAAGAATCATTAACCCTTATGTAGTCACCAAATCCGTATACCATATTGTGGCATCATGGCCTGCAGGCCACACATGTAATTTTTATGGGTTTTAATTTCTACGAGTCGACTAACAATAGATCCGTTGAGAATATCCTAAAATTTCGGACTTATGTCTTTAATAGTTTTTTTAAAAAAAGCAAGTCAAATTGGTCGACACAGACCATTATGCCTACATAAGGGTTAATAACATTAGAAACATTTCAGTCCAAGATCTATATTCTACAAGTGTATGCTGTACAACCGTGTCGAAAAATGTATACACAGCTTCTCACATATTTTCTTTTTATTTTTATTTTTATTTTTTTCCTTTTTCTTTTCTTTTTTCTTTTTTTTTTTTTACATAAGTGTCACTATCAAATAGCACTTTACCATACATCAGTTTATATTTAAACTGCTTGTACATTACGAGTATACTTTTCTGTTGCAAATTTCACTTAAAATATCTTTTAAGAGCCACTACTAAGGATTTCCTGTCAGACGATAATGTCAACATCAGTTTTTAAAGCGGAAAATGTTTCCAGCAAATCTAATTCATTTTCTGCTCGACAAACATACAGCACAAACTTTCTTCTAATATAGAAGAGTTTTGTAGTGCCTAATGAAAATGAAAATGAAAATGATTTATTCGGAGCACATTGCAAGAGATTTATTTTTCTGGAAAATTGTTGCTATAAAAGAAAAATAAAGAAATAAAAATATTTGATGAAATGATGACTTAAGGGGATGATTTTTAGTACATTTTCTGTTTATTTGAAAATTAATTATTAAATAACTCAGTGCCTCGGTGCAATTCTGTTTGACATAATAATTTTGTATTACATACTTATTAAAAGAAATGAAATAAAGAGGTCAAAATACGCTGTATAGCTCAACTACATACCTATGTATATAAAATCAAAGAGATGTGAATGTGTGTATGTGTATTAATGAAGTTTTAGATTTTCTATTGAATCGATTTCTAGAACCATATATTTAATGAGGAACATACACATGAATTCGCCACGTATAAATTATTTGTAGGTAAAAATAAATAAAAATACAACACTTTTATGAGTATTAAATTGTAAATTCTACTCACGAAATCACAAAACCCATCTCAATTCTGCTCATTCAATTATATTTTATTTCACATTAAACAAAGCTTTACAATATTTACATGTATGCAAAAGCTGAAGCACCTATCTCAATTCAAAAGCTAACAACAACAACAACAACAACTAACAAGAAGTACGTTTTCATCTCCAAACAAGGATATATCCTTTTTAAATGTATAAAAATGATTATATGAAATATGCTATAGGCTCACATCATAAAAAAAAATGTTTACCAAACAAGGATAAATGTAAATATAACAAGAGGATTTACGCTTGAATTATTCAGGACTATACATATGAGTCTGACAATGTGTTACGCGGCAAAATTCTAAAAAAATTGAAATTATCATTATGCCCATATGTATGTAGATGTAGAATGTATGTAGGCTTGATTGTATGGAGAAAAAAAATTATTATAAAAAAATGTTGACTGGTTGACTGGATAAATAAATAAAACTAAGTTTTTCTAAAAATTTTACTTCTATTTTTATACTATTCCAAGTTTCGTTATAAGTTTTTTCCATTCATTGCTTCTAAATGTTTTCATAGTTCATTTTTGGCTGCTTCACTCCTATCAAAGACATCATTAAACTTTTCATATAGATCATTCCAAAATTGTATTCGTTGACCGAATGGATTGACGTCAGGAATCAAACCTTCATTGCATATATTGACGTAATTAATTTCATTTTCAAGAACTGGCTTAAAAATCACTGCATTATCATTTAGGTTGGGATTTCTAAATAAGTTAACGTTAGGCTATTTTGGTTATTCTCCTTAAAAAATTCATTACCCATATTTTGCAAAATTTGTCCATATCTTTGTTACATCACGTACAGCTTTCAGTTCTATTGATTCATGAGCTAAGTAGTTGTATACGGAATCGAACTTTAGGTCCTCAAAACTTAAATTATTTTCAATAAACATTAAAGAAAAATCCCTATCGATATAAAAAATACTGACCTAAAATAAAACAAATACATCAATTCATCACCGTGAGCAGTTCCTGGTATTTTTATCTTATAATGGCCAAATCCGGTTTTAAATATATTCAAATTGGTGTCTAGAGAAAATCTATAAATGATGTAATAAAATCGAATGAAAATAAAAAATTTTGGAATTTATATTACAGATAGTAGTAGACATTTCCATCTGAGCGGTTTATCTGCTTTTTGACCGCCTGATCTATCCCATAGACAAACCAACTGTCCGATAGCAAATTATTATATTCTCTATATGTTTCCTTATTTATAGTTCCTCCATTTGGAATATAAAATTGCCGTACATCCGATGACATTTGTTTGTATGCCTATGAAAATGCACGGTACTTTTATTGTTGGATCACCATTTTTTCCAACTGGAAGATTTATAGTAATTACATTTTAATGCCTACCTTTGATTTATAGTCATATTTTAAATCTTTTCGAGGAAATTGGAATTCAAACGTTTTGTCAAATCCTTCCATTAGTTTAGGATTCATCAGTTCTGGCATAGTAGCAAATAACACTTCCTGCAATCAACATATATTATACGTGACACTGACCATATTATTTTGAAATATCAATTACGTTTGAAGTATAACCAAATAATGTATCAATGGTGTAATTAGATTTTTCATCCAAATATTCTTGAGGACTCTTCAGTAAAATTGGATCTTCAGCATTCGGTACTAAAAATGTGTACACAAAACATTACTTATATATATTATGATGGTTCATTATTCTTTACCTTCAACATTTGGTGACCATATTGAATCTGATCCTTTAACATTTGTTCCTGCTACATATAAGTCCCTATATAGTTCTCTAGTTAATAACAATGGGTCAACTCTCTTTAAAAATTGTAATAGTTCATCAGTATTTTTCGGGTTGCTACCAAATTTTCTTGCTGTAGATATTTAGAAATATTATTTCAATACTAAGTATTTGTTAAACCCTAACTGCACGCACATACCTATATCGAACATTCTATCTGTGTGACTATTTGTTGAACTTAAAGCCCACGGATTAAGAACAGATCCACTTTGTAAAATTGCTTTTTGAAAAAGTCCCTGTGAATGTGGCGATAGTACATGTAAATGTACTGACGAGGATCCTTTTAGTTTTTTTTTAAATTTTTATTTATTAATTTTTTTTATAATACCAATCATTATAAAAATACCTGCACTTTGACCGAAAATTGTAATACTATGACTGTCACCTCCGAAACTCTCAATATTTCTATTAACCCACTTAATAGCAGCAAGTTGATCTTTCAAACCCATATTACCGGAATATTCGGGAATACCTAAGCTCATGAATCCCAAAGTGCCAAGCCTATAGTTTAATGTTACAAGAATCACATCATTGTTCACCAAAAAATCGGGACCATAACCATTAGCGGATCCTACATAGTAGCCTCCTCCGTGAATAAATACCATAACTGATAATTTCTTGTTGGATGATGTCACTTTAAATAAACACCAAGCCAGTCTTGTTATTTATTTCTTCTTCTTCTTTATTCTTAGGTAATTTAATAATTAATAATTTATTCAAAAATCAAAATTCGAAAAATATAAAAATAAATCTAAGTACCGAAAGCCTTCCGGTTTTTTTTAAATGATTTTTTTTAAGCTTTCTTATCAAAAATCAAAAATTATCGTCTGTTGAATTATAATAAAAAAAAATTATCCACAAATAAAAATAAACCTCGGCATCTTTTAAATTAAAGCAAAAAACATCTTTAGCATACCTGGCACGAAAACGTTAACAAAGAGACAATCTTCATTTCCTCCCATCGTTTTAGTTATCAACCTTTGTTGAACACATTCATTTCCATATTGAAATACATCTTTTATTTCACCCCAGGGCAATGGTGGATGGGGTGGCTTTAAATAATATGATAAATGGAAAAATGCACCAAGTTACTTTAAAGTTACCTTAAATCTTAATTCCTTTAACGGGGCTTTTGCATAAGGAATACCCCTAAAGGAGTAATATGGCTTCCCTTCAATTAATGTAGTCTGCAATGTACCACGAACTTGTCCATATTCGGTTCGAACAATTTTAAATTCATCGTTACCGTGTGCAATTCCAATTATTAAACCAATAATAATTGCGCATTGATTAAATAGCCGTCTTACTATTACCATTTTAAAGTCTCTACTATCTGTAAATGTTGTTTTGTAACTAAAACTAATGTAACATGACGTAATGAAGATTAATCAACAAATTATCATTATTTTTATTTCAAGTAGCCCAATGAAAGCATAAAAAAATACATAAATTATATTAAGTACTTATAGATACGTTAGAGGGAATAATTTTGTAATTGTAATGGATAGAAGCAAAACAAGGTTTTCTTTTCGTTTTAACAAAATACTTTCTCCCATCTGTCTTAAACGATATTATTAGAAAACTCCATTTTTGACAATTTTACGTGTCAAAACCAATACTTTATACACAACTTCATTGGGTCTTCATTTTTTTTGTTGCCTTCATAGATCGATAGAGGTGTCAATTTTTAATCTCGATGAACGATATGTTGTTAGATAAATTTCGATGTTGTCATTTTGTTGAACGCACCCGTGTTTCTCATTTCAAATTTTAAGTGACTCGAACAGCCTGAAGGGATGTTATATTTTTATATTTTTATTTTCAACTTTAACTTTTTTTTAATTGATATTATTAGCTGATTATTCTCTATTCAAACAAACATCGGCTGTTTTTTGTATTTAATAAAAACCCAAATCCAAAAATTTTGTATTAAATTTTTATTTGTCAAAAACATTGATTACATTTAATAACTCGTATTAAAGTTCATCCTTCATTTTATGAACAGACTTAAACGCATGCGCATATTTTTGATATAGCTTCGCCCAAAATTCCATTCTATCACCAAATGGATTGACGCCTGGAATTAGACCATCGTTGCTAATGTTCACATAGTTAATTTCATTTGCACGAACTGGCTTGAAAATAGCTGGATTAGCATTAGGAGTTGGATTTCTAAATTATTAACGGAGTTAGAATCATTGATCATTTTGATTGCACTATTTTTTACCCATATTTTGCAAAATTTGTCCACATGGCTGTCATGTGTTGTATAGCCTTGTATTCTGTTGTTCCTTTAACTAAATCCTTGTAGGCGAAATCAAGGTCTATGTCCTCTAAACTTAAATATCTTTAGTTGATATATAAAAATATTAATAATTTGTCATTTTTCTTAAATTATTTCATAACTACAAAGAAAACTTTCCACCATATATATATTTCCATCAGCATGTCTACTAAATATGTACCTCTACGGCTCTAGAGAGAAAGAAAACTAAGTAAAATATTCGATACACCTTCAATATTAAATTCTGAGTAGATATAAAGCTGGTGTGATTACTTCTCTTTATTTTTAGATCCACGCATGCAAATAAAACTAACCCTCATCGGTATATTTATACTCTATACTCTATCTGTCATGAAAGTTTAAGTCATGGTAGCAAGCATAGATATTACCAAATTTAAATTATTTAGTGTTTGTGATTTTTTCAAAATTTTCCATCGTTTCGTTAATTAATTAATTAATTAATTAAATTAAACTTTTGAGGAATATTTTGAAACCGATTAAAATATTACAAATAAGCGATACAGGACAGAGGTGTTCCTATTAATTAATAGGCATATCATTTAAATAGATGCTAATTAAAAATAATTAAAATTTAAAAAAAAAACTTAACATCATTTTATACTAACCGAAAATAGAACAGGTAAATAAGATCTTCGGCATGAGAGACTCCAGGTAGTTTTATTTTACTCTTGCCAAATAATGTTTTGATCACATTCAATTTGGTGTCCAATGAAAAACTATGCATAAAATAAAAAAATATTCAGATTGAATCAAAATGAAATAGAATAGAATTTTTACAGATAGTAGAAAACTTTTCCGTCTGTTCTATCTATTTGTTTTTTAACAGCTTGATCTGCTCCATGTACAATCCAGACATCGCTTAACAAATTATTGTACTCCTCATATGTGTCCTTATTAATACTTCCACCATTTGGAATGTAAAAATTACGAATATCTGCCGCCATTTGTTTGTATTCCTATGAAAATGATTTTAAAGAAACATTAATTTTGTAGTTTGGATTCGATTTTGTAGAATAGTATTTATTTTATAATACTGTGTTGATAATATGTACTATAATGAGATCGGGTAGTTCGGATTCTACAATAAATTGAAGGTCCATCAGCTCTATCAGAAAATATTGTATAGTTAAAAGTTGAAAGTTCAAAATTAAAAATAGGCTTTTGAAATATAGTACATAACATACTTATAGATAGTAGATGAAGTTTCATAACAGAAAAATTGTTTATATCTGTATTGAGATTACGTCGTAGATTAGATGGATTAATTTTTATAATTTTTACATACTGAGATAACATTTTCAGTAATCTAATTACTTAAGCCATTATCATATAGGATTATTTATACTTATATGAGTGAGATATTTTTTTTTTTGCAATGAAATCTAATAACAAAAAAAAAACAATAGTTTACTTACCTTAGAATTGTAATCATACTTAAGATCTTTCTTAGGCAATTGAAATTCGAACTGTTTATCAAATCCTTCTAATAATTGCGGTTGCAATAATTCTGGTAAAGTAACAAAATACATTTCCTACAATGAAACCGATAAAATTAACGCAAACTCAAGGTTGACAAATAAAATTTTGCAAATCGTACAGCTGATGTATAACCAATTAATGCATCAACGTTATAATTAGATCTGTCATTTATGTATTCTTGCGGACTTTTCAATAAGAATGGATCAATAGCATTTGGAACTAAAACATATGTATTCTACAATAAGATGATAACATTGATTAAATTAATATTTACCTTCAACAATTGGCGCCCACACTGTTTCAGAATCTTTACGAGACGCTCCTGGTAAATATAATTCTTCATGTGATTCTCTTTGTAATAATATTGGGTCGACTCTTTTTAAAAATATCAGCAATTCTTCTATATTCTGTGGGTCACTTCCGAATTTTCGTGCTGTAATTAGACATTTTTACTATTGCCTTAATATATTTATTGTATACATACATAAGTTGTTAAAAATAATTATAACAATATTATTTGTATATTTAAATGAATGAAACAATGACGTAGCGTGAGTTTTATTTTTACCTAAGCAAACTACCTCTGAAATGTTTACTATAATCCATATAATTTCGTAAATTTTTCAAATATTTTAATATAGATAATGTTATTTCGGTTTTCTAACAAAATATCGAGAAAATAATCATGCTTTTAACAAAATATCGAGAAAATCATCAATAAAACCCACGCTACGTTACTGGAATAAAACCAATTTGAAATGACCATCGAATTCAGTATACTAAGTTAGTCAGTAGGTATACTAAAGCGGAACATAACGTAAATTAAAAACAATTATAAAACGTTTTGTATAAATTCTGCTTCTTAAGCGAGCGGAACGTAACGTAATTATACTAAATGCTAAATTATTTCAAACTAATCGTTTCATCAAATCAACTTTTTTTTTGTAAGCTAAAACACCAACAGGCATAAATATGAGAGATGAAAAATTCGATCGAATTTCTCAAGTTGTGTGGTTGTCTCACCAGTAATATTAATAAATCAATTATTTCCTTAAATCCACAAAACAGATATTTTCTCGAGTAGATATGCTGATTGAACTGAAGCCAGTTTATTATAATTAATTGTAATACAAAACATTTAATAGGCTTTAAATTGTACAAAATGTAATTCACAAAATTTAACTAAAATAATGGAAAAGAATAATAAAATATCAACCGTTGTCTTAAAAGACAACCATTTTTTAGCTATATTTCCATATTAATGTTCAAAATTACCCGTATAAACCATTTTTTTGTAGTGAAGCAAACTCAATTCTATTGATAAAAGTCATATCTGATGTTACACCTATTTTCGTATTTGAAATAATTGCTGTTTACAATTAGAATTTTTCATATTTATAGCCAAAAAATTGATCGTGTGTGATTAACAAAAATAATCAGACCGGAGGTCAAAATAAAGGTAAGTCCAACTATTTTAGATAAGATAATATTTTTATAGTGCTGTAAATTGTGTACAAAAAAATGGTTATATCTTTTTAGATACACTGGATATATATTTTTTGGCTAAAAACGCATGAAAATATGTTAAATTCGGTAACTCCTAATATTAAATGGGTAGTTTATTTAATCAAGCAATTATCTATTAGCTCATTTAAAAAATAATGTACCACCCCCTAAACAATTGGCTACTCATTACGTACAGAACTTTTTTCATTGATTTTAATAAATCGCCATGATCCCACTAAAATGATCATATGAGACCGATGGTCACTTTAAGAAAATCAATTTAATCAAATTGCAATGATTCTACACTAAGTACTTACCGATATTAAACATCTTTTCCACATGATTATTCTTTGACTGGGATGCCCAAGGACTAAGAACTGATCCACTTTGTAAAATTGCTCTTTGAAACAAACCTTCTGATTTTGGTGATAGCATATGGTAGTGTGTTGATGCTGATCCTGATAATTTTGGAACAATTCAATTAAGAAAATTATTTCAATTATTTCTGCTTCATACCTGCACTCTCTCCAAATAGTGTGATACTTTTACTGTCGCCACCGAAATTCTCAATATTTTTATTGACCCATTTTATGGCTGCAAGTTGATCTTTCAGGCCTACATTACCCGAATATTCAGCTTTGCCCAATGAGAGAAATCCAAAAATTCCAAGTCGATAATTTATTGTTACAAGAATAACGTCATTTGGGATCAGAAAGTCGGGACCATAACCATTTGAAGATCCAGCATGAAAAGCTCCTCCATGAATGAATAGCATTACCGGGAGTTTTTTGTTGGACGATGTTACTTCATTGAACAAAAAGAATGTTAAAATAATTTTGACAAAGTATTTACTTATATAATAATATATTAATTTACATCATATAAATAGCAAAAATGGCTGATATCATTTATAAAATCGTTGTAATAATTTGCCTAATATATTAACATTACATAACATAATGTGTAGGTACAATATCCATGTATTATTAAGAAGCCCGCACATATTTAAGTAAATTATATCAAACTCTAGAGTCTACTAAATAAATGAATTGACAAAAACAATAAACCAATTTCTATTCAATTTAAAAATATTCTTTAATGAAATCGGCTGGCAAGGTCAACAATAAATAAATGCAAATTATTATGAACAAGAACAACAACCAATTAACAACCAAACATTAAATAACTAGTAAAATTTAAGTAAACAAAAAACTTAAAGTAAGTATAGATACCTGGTACGAAGACGTTAACGAACAGGCAATCTTCACTTCCCGTCATCAATCTAGTTATCATTGATTGTTGAACACATTCATTTCCATATTGAAATACGTCCTTAACATCACTCCAGGGAACTGGTGGTTGGGGTAGCTTTATACAAAATATGAAAAGATTTCTTTTTTTTATATAGTTATGTATATATAAATTTGAAGTTTATATTACCTTAAATCTTAAATCATTCAAGGGAGGTTTTGCATATGGAATTCCCCGAAAGGAATAGTATGGTTTCTCTTCTAAAAATGTACTCATCAATTTACCACGTATCGGTCCATCTTCAGTTTGAACAATTTTAAATTCATCATTTCCACAAACAATTCCAATTACTATAGCGACAATAATTAAACATTGACCATATAAAGATGTGATTACCGCCATTGTAAAATTACTACTAACCACAAACGAAAAAAGTGTACGATGATAATTGAAAAACGGGAGATATAAAGAATTAACCTTTTAACTGTGACTATTGTATATTTAGCAAAATACTTGTATAGTATCTACACACATATCTATATAGGCCTACCTATTATATATAGTTACATAACGAGCATTATTTTTATATCATAAAGGTAAGATTACACGATTTAGAAAATTCCGATTTGTTGATCCCAAACAGTGGTGTCCAAGTGTAATCTTACCATAAGTTATCTTTTTATCACTATATGAGTTATCGTACATACAAGTACCTATGATGCGAATATAGTTATGTTGTAAAAATATACATAGGTACATAGGTAAAATAAATAACAACTCTCACAACAAATACTAATATTGGTTCTCGTAAAATCATTATATGTAAATATCAATTCCAAACATATAATAATAATCAATATGATAATCATTCTACATCTACAATATTATACAACCTTCTCTACATCTACACGACAGTATCGATGTTTGACTGCATTTAAAATTACCTGTATTAATAAAGAAATTATCGTAGAGCAGCGATTTCCAAATGAGAGTTGGCGACCCAATTTGAGGTCGCATGCAACTAAAATTGGGTCGCGTAAAATTAAAAATTTGAATGCATTTTTTTAAATACTAAAATTGATTAAATAATATTGTAAACTCTTCTCATCATTATGTGATAACAATGTCTGTACTAGGACTGGGCTTTTTTACAGCAGTTATTCTGTAGTGTAAACCATGCTTCAAAATATTTGACATTTGATATTCAAATATTAGGTGATATCGGTGGGCCTTGAAATTAATATGATTTGAAAATTGGGTCGGATGGAAAAAAGGTTGGGAATCGCTGTCGTAGAGGCATAAATAAATCAAACATAGGCTGGCCTTATATGAGCGTCTGTATTTTTTTTTTTTTGGTGCAGTTTACCTTGTGAGTTTTTATTTAGCATGGCGTGTAATTTAAATTCACGCACGTGTAAAAAAACCTTTCGTTTAAACCGAGCTTTAGTGCAATTATTTAATAAAACGAAATTTCAAAAACATTTGAGCTCATAATAAACTTTGTTCAAGTAAAACTTAATTCTTCTATTAATAATGGTATTACACTGACATAGACCTATCAACTTATTGTTTAAAGTAGAATTCGAACAACTGGCTTCTAGTTCAGACACCTCCTCAACAAATAACCATAATTTATTTTATTAAACATTTTTATTTATTGCCAAGGTCATTTGAAAAATTATACTAATTTTTTTCCATTTTCATCTGAAAACGGTCCAATAGAAATGACAACAGCCGAAATGATTTTTGATTTTGTAAACACACCGAGATTTTTATCAAAGTAATAGGTAGACTTTATAGTTTTAGATTTGAAAGGAGATCCTATGTAGGAGTAATTTTGAAAAAGGAATTCAATTAAGGGTAAAGGTTAGGTAAAATAAGAATTATTTAGTAAAAAGCTCAATATAGTTAGAAACATAATATGTACAGGATTTTGACCTGTTTATATGTAGATATAGGAGAAACTGGGTTTTTTGTATCTCAAGACAAACCTCTATATACTAAAATTTAATTTCAATCAATTGTATGACTTGGCATAGAACTTTCACTGGAATAAAATCGATGTAGATGACCATCCTGGAACTGGAAAAGATATTTTCTATAAAATAATACACAGCCAGCTAATAAACTCAAAAATTCTATAAGAATAAATCTTAAAAATCAGAATATTTTCGGAATAAATATCCAAATATGCTAAATCATTTTTCAATCATGTAGTACAAATACGGTTGAAGTGTTTACGATTGTTCATGGTCAAACAGTTTAAAAATTTGTTGAATACCATAATTATTATAAAATATTAAGATTAAGATAAGTAGTGGCAACTTTGTTTTTGTTGTAGGTATAGTTAGTTACCTAAAAACCGTTCTTTTTTTCAGAATTACGTTAAAACTGGACGATAAACTGCACACTATGGATCATATGTCATTAGAATGAATGCCAAGTTTTTTGATGAGTGCCAACCCTGATGGTTGAAAGTCTCTCAACGAGAAAGCTAATCATAGAGCATTATAACAGAAGAGATGTACGAAGTCTGAATATTACCAACTTGGGGACAGAATCACAATATATAAATTCTAGAAAAATCCGTTAAAAATCCTCCTATACTATGCGAAAAAAATATGACTAGATTTCAAATATTTTTATAACTTGGATAAATGCAAAAAAAAAAATTACAATTCGTCTCTTATCACAGAGTTTTTCTTAAAAACATGTTGATATCGTTCATATAAATTATTCCAAAATTCCATTCTATCACCAAATGGGCCAATGCCTGGAATCAGACCTTCATTTCCAATGTTAACAAAATTAATCTCATCCGTAACAGCAGGCTTAAAGATAATCGAATCTGGTGTAGGATTTCTAAATAAATAATAATTAGAAGTATTTTTTATTTTTTTATTAAATTTACTTCTCACCCATATTTTGCAAAATTGGTCCACAAAGTTGTTACTTCACGTACAGCTTTAAGCTCTGGTGATCCTTCTACTAATTGTTGGTAAATGTGATCGATTTCAACATTTTCCAAACTAAAATTATTTTAATTAAGGTTCCTAGTAATATTCTTCAAATTCATATCTCAAATTTTTACCTTAAATAGAAGAAATATAAAAGATCGTCGGCATGTGATGTGCCTGGCAAAGTTATGTCACTTTTGCCAAATAATGATTTGAAAATATTTAATTTAGTGTCCCAAGCAAACCTACACACATAAAATGTAGGTAAAAAAACATAAATTAATCATAATTAAAGCAAAATCTGCATTACCTGTAGTAAAAAACATTTCCATCTGTTCTGTCAATTTGTTTTTTAACTGCTTGATCAATGCCATGTACAAACCAACTATCTGATAACATATCATTGTACTGCACAAATGTGTCTTTATTAATGTTTCCTCCATTTGGAAAGTAAAATTTACGAATCTCTGAAGCCATATCTTTGTACTCCTAAAAATAATGTATTTAAAAAAAATGTATCTAATTTGACCGCAATCCGAACCAGACACCTTTGATTCAAAGTTCATTTCTAGCTCTTTGATCGGCAACTGAAACACAAATCGATCATTGAACGATTCTAGTAGTCGTGGGTCAATAATCTCTGGTACTGTTAAAAAATACATTTCCTAACAAATGCACGCAATTAATATTTGAATTTAAAATGTTTCTTTTAATCTGTCACAAACACACAATAGAACAATTTTGTTTCATTCATTTGTGAGGCGAATTAACGATCAAAAAAGTATTCATTTGAATTGATCATTTTCCCCCACCAATGTTTTACAATGTGTCTGTAACTGTAGTTCATTTTAATTAGGCAATACTTACTGCCGATGTAAACCCAAATAGGGTGTCAATATTGTAATCAGATCTTTCATTTAAGTATTCTTGAGCACTCTTCGACAAGAATGGATCAATCGCATTAGAAACTAAAAAAAAAAAATGTTCATGCCATTAAAATTGAAAAATTATCTTAGTATTGCTTACCCTCAACAATTGGCGCCCATAATGTATCTATCAGTTTAACGTCTGATCCGGCCACATAAAGCTCTTCGTGAGATTCTCTAGTTAACAATTGTGCATCGACATTTTTTAAGAAATTTAATAATTCATCGTTGTTCCGAGGATTATGACCAAATTTATTGGCTAAATTAGAAGATTTACGATTATAACTTCACCCATTTTAGAACTATCTGCATACCTAATTTAAACATTTTATCAACATGATTATTTTTTGAATAACAGGCCCATGGATTAAGAGCAGATCCACTTTGTAAGATTGCTCTTTGAAATAATCCCTTCGATTGTGGTGATAGCATATGAAAATGGGTTGATGATGATCCTGTTATTTGTAAATTTTGTTAAAAATTGTTTTTTTTTTCATAAAGAAAATATTTCCAAAAACAGGTACCTGCACTCTCACCAAATAATGTAATATTGTTCACATCACCTCCAAATGTTTCAATATTTCTGTTTACCCACTTAAGGGCCGCAAGTTGATCTTTTAAGCCAACATTTCCGGAATATTCTGGCGTACCTAAGGATAAAAATCCAAACGGTCCAAGCCTATAGTTTAACGTGACAAGAATCACATCGTTATCAATCAAGAAATCCGGACCAATACCATTTGCTGTACCGGCATGATAGCCTCCGCCATGAATATAGACCATGACCGAAAAATTTTTATCGGATTTATTAACTAATAGAAAAAGAGAACATAAAAATAAAAGAGACATAAAAACATTTATGTACCTGGAACAAATACATTAATAAACAAGCAATCTTCATTGCCTGATATATGTGGAGTGTAAAATGCCCGCTGAACGCATTCATTCCCGTAATGTAACGTATCTTTAACATCGATCCAGGTATCAGGTTGTATGGGTGGCTATGCATAAAAATTTTCTATAGCACAAAAGAACAATACAAAGTTCAAATTACCTTAAATCTTAATTGATTCAATGGAGGTTTAGCATATGGGATTCCCCGAAAGGAATAGTAGGGTTTCTTTTCGATAAATGTTCTCATCAATTTACCACGTATCGGTCCATATTCAGTTTCAACAATTTTAAATTCATCATTCCCTTGTATAAATACTATTATCAAAACTATAGCTACAATGTAGCCAACAAGCGGTGAATTTGTTTCCATTGTAAAGCCTACACTTTCAACTTATACAATTTAAATGGTAACAATACGTCAAATAAATAGCTAACCTTATCACTTTGTTTTGATAAAAATATAATCTTAATTTGTTTTCTAATACCCAAATATAAATGTGTCTGATAACAGTGGTGCAACTGATGGAGGAGTGGTCAGAACGATATTTATTAGAAAAATATTTTAAATATTAATTTTTTCAGAAAGTATTTTTGGGACTAATGCTACCATATCATACTGTAACTTTTTATAAGCCATCATGAGATGTTATTTTATTATTGCATGCTCAAAATTTGACTGTTCCCATGTATATTTTGAATGCAAATCTTGACAAATTTAGAGCATGCGAATATTTCTAAAAACTATATGTGCTATTATCGATTAAACACTAATGCCACCATTTTTTTACGCCACTTTCAAAATATATTTTTAATCTGTGTCCTATTTTTAGAAAGTTTTATTGAATCAAAATCAATTAATATAATATCTTGATTTTCTTAAAATTTTTCCTTGGAATTTATTTAATGTAATAAACTATAAACAATGCCATTGCACAGCACCTTTTTTTCATTTTTGGCCTACTATTTAATAGCTTTTCTACATTTTGCAACGTGAACCTCAATTCTTTTCGACTTATTTATAGCTATTTTAATCTAATTATCACGAAAAACTATGCCGTCGCACAGCACCTTAAGTCATACTGTCTCATATTCTGCACATTGATCGTTCAAACTTTTTATCCATTCTAATCTAAAAAAAAAAAAACTGTGACGTCATCGCCAAAAATATCTTAACTGTATGACAATAGAAAAACGGTATTTGTAGGAATATCAAATAAAAATTTACTTATTCGATCAGGTGCCCCTCACCTAAGGCGTCTTGTGGCTTTTATACATAATCATATATATAAAACTAATAAAAACTGGTATTGACATTGATAGATAATATGATTGAGCACAAGTTTATCTATGAAATTATACATCATGTGCATGTTTCAATACTAAAACATAATAACAGCCGGTTTTTAAATGCATAGAAAATGGTGCATATAATTTTAAAATGCAAAACTATTAGTTATTAAAACAATATTGAAAAATATGAATTAATTTTTATAATTAATATTTACTTGTTTAGTGCTGAAAACTGAAATGGCGTATTGATCGAAAATAATTTTTGATGGCTTAGTAACAATTTCACGAAAAAACATAATAAGACACACAAGAAACATTTTTATTTGCAAAATATTCATTAACTTCTTCGGGAATGAATTTTTAATTTTAGATTTTTTTATTTTTTATTTTTTTATTCTAAAAGGTATTGTAATGGCAAATAACGGTAATTTTAAATGCAAAAGTAAACGTACACAAATGTATCAATATCCCTGAAAGGTTCATTAAAGCTTAAAAAGTTTTTTATAAATATAGATAGGATAATTAGTAAAATATAGATGCAGTAAAATATTTAATTGTGAAAAAGTTGGACATAAAATACATAAAATAAAAAAAATGTATTAATGTTGAACACAATTGTTTTTCAAAAACACAATTGTTTTTCTAAATTTTCTCAAGAATTTCCCATCGGATCCATTTTTCCCAATTACTTATAGGCCATTTGTATTAAATATGAAAAAATACTTATACATAATTGGAAACATTTTCGGCGAATTTTGTATCTCAAATAAATTAATTAATACATAATTAGAAAACTTAACAAAACATAAAAGTTATTTGAGGAGAAAACAAAGGTTTAGCTTTTCACAAAATATATTACAAATTATTTAGTTAGGCTCGACTCTAGAGGCAAAATGATGAAATTTCTGGTAAAACAACATTTTCATTCGCCGTAATGGCTTTTACTTTGCTTACATTTTTATTATTTAATTTATATTTAACTACCTACACATAGCATATATAATGTACCTACCACATTTGATTATCCACCTTAAAAGTCTCATTAAAAAGTATACTTACCTACATTATCTATATTTGAACTGTCTCCGAAAAAAAAAAATTTGAATTGAAGCTCGTTCAAAGTAAAAAATGTCGCTAAACGGCCGGCGGTTATGAAAGTCTGAATTTTTCCATTAATTCAATTTTATATTTTCTTTATACAATTGTTATGATAAATTAAAGCTCATCCTTAACAATACCTCTCTCAATTAATTTTTGATATTTTCGCTCCAAATTATACCATAACTCAACTCGTCTGCCAAATGGATTCACTCCAGGAATTAAGCCATCATTAGTAATATTCACATAATTAATCTCATCATTTTGCAAAGGCTTGAAAATAATTGGATCAGTATTTGGTGTTGGATTTCTGTCAGAGTTCATTAAATAGAAATTTGAGTAATTGGTTATACGTATTGATTAAAGATGATTCTTACCCGAATTTAGCAAAGTTTGTCCATATACCAGTTATATCTCGTATAGCTTTTATTTCAATGGAATCCTTCGTCAACTTTTCATAATCAAACTTTGAAAATGGATCATTCATTCTGAGAAAAATATAATTCAGTTAATAAATAATTAAATAAATTAAAACAAAAAAATATTTTTAATTACTGTGTTGATTTTTCTCACCTAAACAAATAAAAAAGATCATCAAGATGTCCGGTTCCAGGTAAATTTATTTGTGTTGCACCTGCTCCTTTTTTTCCAGCATTTAATGGTGTGTCCAATGAGAAACTGTATCCATAGTGATTACATTACATAATTTTAATAAAATCCTCTATGAATATTCTTAATTACTTACACGTAGAAATAATTAACTCCACTAGATCTTTTAATTTCTGATTTAATTGATTTATCAATTCCAATTGTAAACCACATGTCCGACAATAATTCAGTGTACTGATACAAGGTGTCTTTATTCACTCGGACCCCATTTGGAAAATAGAAATTTCGAATTTCTTGACTTATATCTTTGTAAATCTGTAAACAAGACAATATCAATTTATGATTATATAGAGGAAGAACGGTCCGTCTGTCCATCTATTCTATCTATCCAAACGGAACTATTTATTTTTCAATTACCTTTGAATTAAAATCATAATCTAAAGCCTTTCGCAATGGTAATTTCAAATGGAATTTCTCATCGAAAGGTTTTAGTAAATCGAAATTTTTCGTAATCTCGCCAAGGATGAAGATCATTTCCTGTAAATATTAAAATATTCTCATAGATTCTGTGTGGAACTAAAATTTAATATATTTATATCTTACCAACGAAGTGTAGCCAATTAGTTTATCAATTTTATTAAGAGATGTATGTACATTTAGTAACTCTTCCGGAGATTTAGTTAAAAATGGATCTTTGGTATTTGGAGCTTATTAAATAAAATATTTGTTACTGCCAGACAGTTTGGTTATGTATGTATGTAATGTACCTTCAATTACGGGCGAGAATACATATAAGCAAGGCACAATTTCATCAATGCCTTGTTCACATAACATTGATGGTGTTGCTTGAAGCAATTTAACTGGATCTACCTTTAACAGGAATTCGATCAGTTGTTCCTTGGATTTAATATTCTTATCTAGTTTGGATGCTAAAAAAATGATTATAAATTTGGGTGGTGCATTAAATGAATTATTTTTCGTTTTACACATACTCAATTCAAACAGTTCTGGTAGTTGATGACCTCTCTCATTGTATGCCCAAGTATTAAGAGCAGATCCACTTTGCAGTATTCCTCGTTGAAATAGAATTTGCGATTTGGGTGACAATGAATGTAAATGCGTTGACGAAGATCCTTTATTTAACATTTTTTAAAATGATTTGTAAAAATAATAATTAGAAATTCCATTTTACCGGCACTTTCTCCAAAAAGAGTTACTCTCTTACTATCACCGCCAAATTGTTCTATATTATTATGTACCCATTTTAAAGCAGCATGCTGATCTTTTATTCCCATATTACCGGAGTATTCTGGCGTGCCAAGCGATAAAAATCCAAATGGACCCAATCTATAATTTATCGTTACCTACATGACATAATATAAAAAAATTCAATTTAATTTATTAATATACATCTGGACAGTGATAATAATTAAACTTACAAGAATAACATCTCTTTCGACAAGGAAATCGGGCCCATATATATTCGATGATCCGCTATAATAACCACCTCCATGAATGAATACCATTACTGGTAATTTTTGATTCAAAAATGTGTCTGCAAATATTTTACGATTATGGATTAATTTTCTCTTTGGACGGAAGATTATGGTGTGCTCTACACACAGACGCTTTAGAGCAAATGTTGGTTAGAAAACTAATTTCTATTTATTTCTATTTTTATCTTTTTTCTACCTACCCCAAGTACGACTCTATAAGTCGAATATTGAGCAACCGTCGTTCTTCGTACAAACTATTGTTATATTAACTAATAACTGTATCTCCCCCTCCCCCCTCTATCCCTCTCCTTTATATTCCATTTAATAAAAATTATGGCATTGACTATACGATAAATTATCTTAGTGACCGATTTTGTCATAGTTACTTACATAAATACTATACCTACACATAGTTATTAAAGAATTGGTAAATGACTTTTAAAAAAATGTTGACTTTTACACAATTTTTATCATTTTAATCATTATTGTTTATCCTCCAAAGATTAATTGGTAGTCGAAAGGTCACTATTTAATCGACGATAAAAGTTATATTTTGTCTGCCTTATGTGAACTTTTGTAAACTCTTATATTTACATATAATAAGTAAATAAAAATACTCACCTGGCACATACACATTTAAGAACAAACAATCTTCGCTTCCAACTATTTCTTTGGAAAAAAATAATGTCTGAAGACATTCATCTCCAAAATCGAACATATCTCTGACATTATTCCAAGCAATCGGTGGCTGAGGTGCCTATTATACATCAATAAATTAAATTAAATTTTAGAAAATATTTTTTAAATAACTCAAAACAATTACCTTAAATCTTAATTTATCAATTGGTGGTCTAGCATACGGAATGCCTTTAAACGAGTAGAATGGTTTTTCATCAAACAGTGTAAACTGTAATTTACCACGAACATTTCCGTACTCTGTTTGAACAATCTTATAGTCATTGGTGTTAGCTTGAATTGAGTCGATTGTTTGCAAAACCAAAAACAGACAGATCCACAAGGGCCAAAAAAGAGATCCGATTCTCGCCATGTTTAGAACTAAACTAATATTTGCCACAGAAAACGTTATAGTTGCAATTTTTTTTACATTTGAAGAAAAAAATGATAGCACAAACAGGGCCGCATTTGACAATAAAAATTGTAAAAGTTTGTATTTAATTATAATTATTAACGAAAAAACTGTAAATCAATCTATAGAGATAGACCATACATTAAACTAAAAAATACCATAGTAAATAAACCTCTGACTCTGACTATACTTAGTTGATTGATTGATAACCTTGGAATTATTATTTTGACTATTTTTTTGAAGAATACTTTTGGCAAATGTAAAACATTACATAAGATACGAGTACCAAGTACCTTCTTGCATAATTATGGCTTTTTTGATACTGAATAGATGCGAAATAAATGCAAATTGATATTTTGGTATATTGTACAATATGAACATTTGTCTTTGAATTTAAATTTTTTTTTTTTATATTTTCGTTATTAAAATGTCGATTGTAAAAATGTCTTAATACATATTTATTTGTTACATAATCTGCTATTTTTTTAACATATTTGTTCGGAACTAATAACTTAACGAACTTTGCCTTTTATGTATGCTGGGAATAACATTTAATGATAATTTATTTAAAGATAATTTTTATAAGCTGGAATGTTAATTTTTAACTTTGATAACAACAACAAATTCACGAAAACATACTTAAACTGTAAAATGTTTATGTATAATAAATAATCTTAACATTTTAAATTGATTTGTGGACATTTCAAGGGATTTCCATAGAATTTCAAATTTTTCTTCATACATTTTTATACATTTTTATCGATGGAGGGTTCGGCAAATATTTTTATTCTGATACATAGATATCAAAGCAGCTAACTGGAGAAAACAAATTAGTTTAAGAAATATGTTTAAAAATAGTTTAAGAAATATGATTTTTTTTAAGGAACTTTTACCAAAAATCTGAACAAAAAATTTGTTTTCTCGAATTCCATAAAATTGGTCTTTAAGTTAATAATCTTAACGTTTTTACTTGACTTTTACTATACTTAAACATGTCAAGTGATCTGTGTAGAATTTCACATGTATCTGTACACATTTACTATGGGAACGCCTAAAAACGGCATAAATTAATTTTGAAAAATTCCTAATATATACCTACTAGTTAACACTTTCGACCCAGAAAACTACCACCATACTCACCGAAGTTTCTTTTAGTTTATTCATGCCAAAATATTTAAAATCGAATAAAAATCACAGAAAAAAAAATTTAGAAAGGACAGGTGACCCCCCCCCCCCCCCCCGCAGGGGGACTGGAAAGGGCCGAGGTCGTGCGCACGCGGGTTAAGACAATGTTTTTTTGATTTTTAACCGGCGTGCACGGTTGTCAATATTTT